>VMDO01009521.1:48504-77111 GCA_007922755.1 Pedetes capensis | reverse complement strand
TATTTTGCTTCTATGCCTTTTGTCAGTTGCTATTTAGTATATCAGAAATTTTAAAATTAAAAAGTTTAACTATTAGTTAAAAAATAATAAACTCACTTTCTGCAGTCTTTGCTTCCATTTGCTAGTTCCCTCCCTTCTTCTTTCTACTCTTTATATTATCTCTTCTTCTAAGTTTGTGCATTAAAAATCAACTTACATATAGGAATTTTTCTTCCTTTAAGTAAGATTCAGCTCCCACATAGAAGTGAGAACATAGGGTATTCCGCATTTTGAGCTTGTGTTTGTTCACTTAAGTTGATATTATCTACTTCCATCCATTTTGCTGCAAATGACATTATTTCACTTTTTTATTGCTGAGTAATATCCCAAATATGCATATGAGGTTTACTATATGGTAGTCAAAGTTTCTATAAACCTTTTAAATTGATAAAAGTATAACCCAAAGTGATACAATAGTTGCATAATGGAAAAAGCCAATGCTGTATTACTCTGTACTCCACTATTTACTAATAAAGAGAGAAAAATACACAAATACATAAATAAATAAATAGATATAATAAACTCATTAACATTAATAAACATTTTTTTGAAAAATAATTAAATTTTCCAAAAAATTGTGTTACTAAGGAGTAGAATTGGTTTATAGTTTTGCAAATCTGTTTACTATTTGGGCTAACAGGGGCCAGCTGAATTTTCATATCTGTTTCTGTCTTCAGTTCATTAAAGTGTTTTGAATGAAGTAAATGAAGAAAATCCAGCCTCATACAAATAAGTAGTTGAGAAAAAGAGGAGTAATATAATAGCTTTTTCAGATAGTTATGAATATTCTTCTTTGATCCTGTGCCTATAGTAGTTTTGTAACTGCAGTGTGGAATCTGAAAACATATCATTGAACTTTTTGTACTTTATCACATTAAAATTCATTGTTCAGCAGGGCACAGTGGCACACTCCTATAATCCCAGTAACTTGGGAGGCAGAGGCAGGAGGAACACAAGTTCAAGACCAGAGTCAGTCTGCATAATTTAGTGAGACCCTGTCTCAAAAAGTGAAAAAATGGGCTAGGGGTGCAGCTCAGTGGTCCAGCACTTGCAAAGTTTGCAAGTGCCAGGTCCTGAGTTTAACCCCCGTACGGGAAAAAAAAAAATCCATTGTTCTATGTTGTATTTTGAGTGAATTTATTACACATCCATAATTTTGTATCATGCATTGGTCATTGGGAAATACTGATTCACTGAAGTATTTGAACCTTCTAACACATATTTCATTATATTATCTTTTTAAAAATCCTTTTTTTTTTTTCCTGGTACTGGGCATTGAGCCCAAGGTCTTGCGCTTGCATGCTTTACAAGTGCTGGACCACTGAGCTGCACCCCCAGCCAATTTTTATTTACTTTTTGAAACAGGGTCTTGCTAAATCATGCAGACTGCCTCTGGTCTTGAACTTGTGATCCTCCTGCCTTCGCCTCCCGAGTCTCTAGGATTACAGGTGTGCACCACCAGCCCAGCTTAAAAGTCATATTTATTAATAGCACCATTGATCTCATAAAAAATCATTAAGTGTTGGGAGGCCGTCAAGGTTATAGTGGCTAATATAAGGTTTCCACTATTCTAACATTGGTCTGAACATTCAAATTTTATGATTGGCAGCAAATATTGTTATTTTTGTCCTTTGAAGTGAGAGGCTTACTGCATTCATTTTCAAGAAAATACCTGTTAAATATCCAAGTTGAAATGCAATAATTTGTCTATTGCTTTTTTTCAAGTAGAACTGATGTATCATGGAAAAAAACACCTATTTCAGCTTGCAACTCAAAGAATCATGCAAGTGCTGTTCCTTGAGGCAACAACAATATTTTGATATGCAACAGGAATGCTACATGTACTACCTCTTTTGTAACTTGGATTATAAAAGGCACATGTATGCAGGGCCAGGAATTAATAAAATTAACCATTTTTACTGTTTTATCAAAGACAATAAGTAAAACTGGTATTCTTCTCTTACTGTGAATACAAGGCACTGAAGAATATAATTGTACAGTCGATGCCAATGCCTTGATTAGTGCTAAGGTTCCAGCAGTTTTATACATCTTTAGTCTTGCACCATCGATGTCAATGTTAACACAGTGAAAAAGGTAAATATTATCTTGGTATTATTAAATTTTTTAATTCATAGATCCCCTGAAAAAATATTAGGGAACCTTGGGGTACCACAAACCATATTTTGAGAAATACTAATCTAAAGGAAGGTGCCTGCACAAACTGATAGTTTCACCTTTGAGACATTTGGAAATAGAGGTGAGCAGAATCTAACTACAGGAGCATTCCAGTCCCATCCACGTTCAGTTCCTTTCTGCCTAACAGAGGAAAGAGAAAATATTTCTGTGGGAAATAACATCAACCACAGTCTCTACAGTTATTTTATATGTAGTGCTTGACATGCAATCAAATATTATGAGGAAAGACTTTGCTTCTAGCCACAGGGAATAACAGAATCTGGAATTGCCTTTTCTCAATAAACAACTAGGAAACTGGACAATATACATGAAATAACTGTCTTTATATATTGGACAGCAGGCGACACAGCATTGTTATTCCTGAGAGAAGGGAAACAAAAGAAGTAGCTCTATGATTGTCTTGGCTTTCTGGCTAGAGGCAATTTCCAGATCTTGGAAAAGGGAAGAGAAATGTAAGGAGCACCTGTGGTAGTACTGAGTGATGCAAGGCATAGATCAGACTTCAGGGAGGTCCTGGTGGCTAGAATGTGCAGAGCAGTGTACCACAAGGAGAGAGGTATGCAGATAAAGAGTTCTAGATATCTTGAGTGAGAGTTTCTTTGAGTCCTATACACATTGTTGTTCTTAGGTACTGTAGTTTTGTGGGTTTTTTTTCTTTTTCTTTTTGTGGTACTGGGGGTTGGACCCAGGGCCTTGCACTTGCATGCTCTGCAAGTGCTGGACCACTGAGCTGTAACCCCAGCCTGTTTTTTACTTTTTGAGACAGGGTCTCACTAAGTTACACAGACTGCCTCTGGTCTCGAACTTGTGATCTTCCCACCTCCGCCTCTGAAGCCACTGGGATTACAGGCGTGCGTCACCGCACCCAGCTCAGGTGCTGTAGATTTGAGGCTGACTCATAGTGACCCTATGTACAACAGAACAAAACACTACCCAGCACTGTGCCATGCCCCGCACTATTGTCAGTGCTTCTCTGATATTCATAGGGTTTTCCATGGCTGATTGTTTCAGGATTGTTTTGGGAATGGGTTGCCAGGTCCTTTTCCCATTTTTGCAGTGCTGGGGATTGAATCCAGGGCTTCAGCATGTGCAGAGTAAGCACTCCACCAACCTAGCCCCTAGTCCTGCACTTAGATAGGGTGAAATTCCATGAGGCTGGGCAAAGAACAATTTCTGGGAAAAACATATTGAGGAGTAGCATGCTGAACAATTCCCAAAATACATACAGAGACAGAAATCACTTGAGTTCTTATCAGCCAGAGTGAAAAACCTCACTGAATACATGAGATATTCAAAGGTGACTGCAGAAGGCTCATACATTTATATTGGAACTAAATTAATTCTAAAATAAAGACTAGATCTACCTAATTGTAACCCCAACATCAATCCAGTTGGTTCACATGTAATTTATGGATTTTTTTCCTTTCCTGATAAATGTTGGTGGGGTACTGAGTAATAAAGCATTTGCTTTTTTCACTATGCAACTATTACATCACTTTTGATTATACCTTTATCAACTTAAGATGTTTAGGTTCATGTGTAATTTAACTGCCAGCTAGAACAAAGTCCAATACTCTTTGAATGAACACAACAAAACCTAGTCAGTAGCATAAATTTAACAATATTTGTCATACAATAAAAAATTACTAGACAGGTCCAGAAACAGGGGAATATAAGTCATAACCAAAACAAAAATCACTCAATAATAACAAGATTCAGAAAATAGCAGAACTGATGGAATTAGTGGACAAGAATTTTTAAACAGCTTCAATAAGTACATTAAATATGAACATTGTAAGTATAGAAACAGGAACTATAAAGAACCAAATGGAACTTACAGAGATGAAATAAAAAGTGTATTCAGTGAATTTCACTTGATAGAATTACAGACAAGGTAGATATTCTAGAAGAAAAGATCAGTGATCTTGAAAAGAAATAGTAACCATCTAGAATGAAGTGCAGAGAAAAAGAAGACCGAAAAGAATCAAAGACCCTCATTAACATATAGGCCAATATTAAGTGGCTTAAAATATGAGTAATTGGAACACCGATAAGTGGGAACAGAAAAAAATATTTGAATAAATAATATCCTAAAATTTTTCATATTTAGTGGAAAGTATCAACTAACCATCCCTGTGAGGGTCACTATGAGTCAGACCCAACTTGATGGTACTTAACAGTAACACAACACAACGAACTAGCAGATTCAAGAAGTTCTATAAACTCCAAGCAGGGTAAAGAAAACCAGTACTAAAAGTGTATGACAAAGAGAAGACTCTTAAATTCAATTGGTGGAAAAAAACAAAACAAAACAGAGGAACAAAGGTAATAATTATCACAGACATATCAAACTACAAAAACGAGAATGACATCCTCACAGTTTTGATAGGAGGAAAACAAAAACCCTGTCCACCTGGATTACTGTGTCCACTAAAAACTTTCATAAATGGAGATGAAATACTTTTTTGGACAAATTAAGGCTGAGAAAAGTCATCAATGGCAAATTACTGCTATAAAAAATGTTAAACAGATTTCTTTATACAGAAAGAATGGAAACTTTGAGCTACACATAAAGATGAAGAGCTCTGGAAATAATAAATTTGTGGGTAAATATAGTGTTCTTTTTTTTTTTTTTTTCATTAAAAAATTTAAAGATAAGCCGGGCACGGTGGCACTCACCTAAAATCCCAGTGACCTGGAAGTTTGAGGCAGGTGGATCACAGTTCTAGGCCAGAAAGCAGCCTGTGTAACTTAGTGAGACTGCCTCAAGATAAAAAATAAAAAAGGATTGAGGGTGCAGCTCAGGGATGAAGTGCCCTGGGTTCAGTCCCCCAGAAGTTAAAGATTATTAACTTTAAAAAACAATAATAATAGTAATATGTTATAGAAATTTTGACATCTGAAGAAGTAAAATATATGAAAATGAGAGCAAAGATGAAAAGGGGATAAGGAAGTATACAATAATCCTTTATATACAGTTTTGATACCTATAGTTTTAGATACCCATGATTAATTGTGGTTTGAAAATATTACATAGAAAATTCAGAAATAATTTATGTTTTAAATTATTTACCATTCTGAGTATTATGATGAAATCTCATGCCACTCTGCTCTTTTCTATCCATGAGTCATCCCTTTCTCTATGGATTCTTACCATTTAGGTTACCTATATACATGCTGTATGCATCTCATAGCTGTCTTGATTATCAGATTGACTGTTTTGGTATTGCATTGCATGTATATAGGAATTGGTAATATCTTCAGTTTCAAGCACCTACTGGGTGTCTTGAAATGTTTTCCCCATGGATAGGGAAAGAGTACTGCACTATTGAAAAGTTAATATATTATTACAGGAAAGGGTATACCATTATTTCAGAGTAAAGCATGATAAAGTATAAGATACATACTGCAAATTCTGGAACAACCAGTTGAAAAATAAACCAAATAGTAGAAATAAAATAGAATACTAGGAATATTCTGTCCAGAAAAAGGCGGGAAATGGGCAGGGTTGGGGGAGGAAAAAAGAACAAATGGGACAAAAAGAAAACAAATAGCAAAATGGTATTTTTAAACCTAGTCTCATCAATGGTTATATTAACTATAAGTAGTTGAAATATTCTAGATAAGAGTCTGACTTTCAGATAACATATGTAAAAAGTATAAAAACTCTTGGCTATCTATAAGAAATTCGTTTTAAATGAACACGAGAGTGGAAAAATACATGCCAAACAAGCACTAATATATACCAAACAAGCAAAAAGGAAGATTTAGAAATGATGGAGTCAGTTCATCAAGAAAATATAACTGAAGAAGAACTAAAGAAGATGTAAGTATTTTTACTGTGCATATACATAACAGCTTTCAAAGTACATGAATGAAAATCTGACAACTAAAATAGACAAATTCACTAGTTGATGATTTCAACACTTCTCTCAGTAATTGATAGAACAAGTGTACATAAATTTATAAAATTATAAAAGACTTAGACACTGACTTGACCAAAATGACACAGAGCATGTTCCCAAATAACTGCAGGATAAATATCCTTTTTAAATGCACATAGAATACTCATCTAGATTGACCATATGCTAGGAAGTTAAAAACAAAGAAGTCTCAATAAATTAAAAAGTTTCTAAGTCATAATATATGTATTGGCCCAAAACAGAATTAAGGTAAAATTCAGTTAAAGAAGGATATATAGAAAATTCTCAAATATTTAGAAAAAACAAGTCTCCTAAATAACTCATCAATAACATAAGAAATCACATGGGGAATTTAAAATATTTTGAGTGCAAATGGAAAAATAACATGCCAGTTTGCGGGATGCAGCCAAAGCAATATTAGAAGGAAATTTATTACTTTAAATTAAGAGTCTAATCTTCTACCTAAGTAAGGTAGAAAAGGACAAATTTAACCTAAAGCAGTAGAAGGAAGGCAGTAATAAAGAACAGAAATCAGTGAAATAGAAAATGGACAAGTAACAGAGAAAAAATTAAATAAAATTCTGATTTTTTAAAAAGATCAGTGTACCCACCGGTATCAGAAAGGATATTGAGAAGAGTATGTAGAGATTTGGGCAATGCTTGGTTGGGCATGAAGGTAGTGTATTGGGTATGGGATAATAACAGAGGAAACAAAACAGGCTAAGGTTCAAGAAGGGAAGTTCCAAATTTAAGGTCTGGGTTGACCAGTTCTGGGGTCACTCTAGAGTTTGCCTGTACTTCTAACATTGGGGTGAATTGGAGGGAGCAGAGAGATGAGGCCAGACTGGAATTCAGGAGGCCCAACAAGTCACCTGTATCAGTATCAATGAACTGAAGATGAAAGGAAGAGGGAGAAAATAATCTTTTCCCTTGAGAGAAATTCTTTGATTCCATTGCTGCATTAAAAAATTTAGGTTATGTGAAAGTCTTACATGCGATCATTTTTCACTCTCAGATTTAAGCTAATGAGTCATGTTTAAGTTACTTTAAGATTGTATGTATTTGGGAGACTGAGGCAGGAAGATTGCAAGTTCAAGGACAGAGGCAGCTTTGTGCAAATTAGACTCTATCTCAAAATAAAAAATAAAAAAGGGCCTAGGGATGCAGTTCAGTGGTAGAACACTACCATGCATGAGGCCCTAGATTCAGCACAGTGGGACCAAAAAGAAAAAGGAAAAAAAATGTATTAAGAACATGACTGAAAATTTTTCTTGTAAGAATTTTAAAGATGAATATGGAATTGAACATCTGGAAAGATATGGAGCTTCTTGTCTGATTCCTCTTCCTCTTTAAGATGATTTTAAACATTAAGTACATTAAAAAAAAAATGTTCTCTTGTGGCGCACGCCTATAATCCCAGGGATTTGGGAGGCAAAGGCAGGATGATTGCAAGTTCGAGACCAGGGGCAGTCTGTGTAATTTAGCGAGACCCTGTCTCAAAAAAGTGAAAAAAAATGGGCTGGGGTTGCAGCTCAGTAGTTCAGCACTTCAAAGCATGCAAGTGCGAGGCCCTGGGTTCAACCCCCAGTTCCGCAAAAAAAAAAAAAAAAAAAAGAAAAGAAAAAGAAAAAGAAAAAGAAAAGAAAAGAAAAAAACTGTTCTCATTGTTGTAGTGTCTGACCATTTTATTTCCTGTGTGCTAAGCCAATCAAAATCTACTTCAGTGTAGTTAGAGCTGCTCCCTTATGATTAGCTTCATTACATACAAACAATTATAAATTTGATCAGTAGTAAAGCATGTATACATATATGCTTACTTTTATCTTGGGTCCAGACTTTTAATTGCAAAAAAGTTTTTATTGAATGAATAAAGGTTTTATTTCCCTCAGGTGAGGTAAATTAGTTGGGCCTAATTCCCAGATTATTTTTTTTCCAGATTATTTTTAATAAGAGAAGATTCTAGGATATATATCTATACAAAATTTAAGCTTCATAGTTGTTTATTATTTTTTAAAGAAATTTTTCTTATTTGAAAACTGGCTGAAGTGCTTTTTATGAAGTGTTTATTAATGTGTCTGGTAAAGAAAGAGATCCAGATTGCTTTTTATCAAATGCTAAATTCTAGGCCATATGTTGCAGGTTGATTTTTCCCTGTCCTTTTTGTACTTGTGTGAATTGCTTGAATTTTAAAGTAATAAACACGTATCATTTTTTCAAAATCTGTGAAACATCCAAAAAGTGCTTACATGTAAAAAACAGTAGATATTTTTTTGAAGAAATGAATGAATAAAATTGGAAACTAAGGGTAATAGTTACTATAGTTAGATTATAGTAATATGTTAGGCTTAGTTATAATATGCATTGACATACTGGACATATTGGAAAGTAATTTGGATATTCTAGTTTATTGTCCCCTCCACAAGAGGAATAGGAATTTATGCCATGTTGTTGTTGTGTTGTTAGGTGCTGTCGAGTCAGGTGCAACTCATAGCAACCCTCGTAGGGTTTTCAATGGCTGATTGTTTCGGGATTGCTTTGGGAGTGGATTGCCAGGTCCTTCTCATACCATGTTATTATACCAGAAATACCTAAACCTCTCTTATACATCACCCATTCTCATACTGCTGTGGAAAGAGATAAAAACATCAAGAAAAATATTTGCTTTCCAATTATATCTATACTCTATAATTTTTTTTCTTCCTGCTTGGAACAGAAACTATTTCTGGCAGCAGGCTAAGAAGAATGTTATTAGCCCTTAACACAGTATACAGAGTTATACAAAGAGTTAATTTAAAAATACAGTCTGTTACCAGCCAAAATAGAAGTTTAGTCGGCTTTCAGGATCTTCATTTACTCCCCTTATCATTGTAAGTGATAAAATTTTTTAAACTCTTCCAGTTGGTTTCTTTCTTATTTCTCATGAGCTGCAGATACAGTGTTGTGGGCCTTTTAGTTCACCACTGATCTTATGAATAAGATGGGATTTCTTTTCTAGAAGCCATGTTGTTCATATCTTTTCCACAAGAATAAAATACCTAAGCCTTAATTATAAAACTTGAATGGAAGGGAAGTTCTTAATATTTAAAAAAATCTTTTAATCACAAATCATCTTTTCTTTTACATTTTCTATTCACATTTCAAGGAATCTTGTTTGAAATACTGTTTTCTATTCAGCTAGCAATTGCAAAAAAAGGTGTGGTTTTTTTTGTTTTTGTTTTTGTTTTTTTAATTTAGCAATGATGGGATCCAACTAGAGTTTCCATTGGTTACTAAATAACACAAACTCAAATATTATGCTCTAGATTTTTGGGGATGGGATTACTGGGGATTGAACCCAGGGCCTTGTTCATGCTAAATATAAGTTCTGTCACTGAGCTGCATTCCTAGCCCCTATTCTCTAGCTTTTTAACAGTTAAAAGATGTTAAGAGTGAAAGTAGACTTGGAACATACATTAAGTGAACATAATGTCCTGCTTTTTCCAGGGTAGTTCTGGTTTATACCTATTTGCTTGGCAAATTTTTAATGTACTTTCTATTTTGGAATACATTTAGATTAATAGAAAAATTGCAAAGATATTACAGAGATTCCTATGTACTCCTCACCTAGTTTTTCCTATTGTTAACATCTAACATAACCATGTGACATTTGTTAAAATTTTAAAAATCAACAGTGGTACATTACTATTAACAAAACTCCTCATTTCATTCAGATTTTACCAGCTGTTTAGGATCCAATGTAGGATACTACATTGCATTTAGGAGTCATATCTCCTTAGTCTCCTGTTTTTATGACAATTTATTTCCTTATTTTTCATGACTTGAACAATTTTTTGGAATATTGATCAACTATTTTGTGGATTGTCCCTCAGTTTGGGTTTACCAATATTTTTCTTATATAGACTGGAGTTACAGTTTTGGAGGGGAATAGATCACAGAGAGGATTGCCTTTCTCATCATATAATATCAGGGATACATTCTATCTTTATGACTTATCACTTGATGTTAACCTTGATCATCTGGCCTTGATCATCTAGTGGTGGTCAGTTTCTCCACTATCAAGTTACCTCCATACCTCATACTCTGTTCTTTGGAAACAGGTCATTAAGCTGAGCCTACATGCAATGTGACCAGGGTAGGTCATGTAAACTCTTGGGAAGTATAAACATAAGTTATTTAGAATTCTTCTCTAAGGAAGATCTCCCATTTATTTATATCAATATAGACCCATGGATATTTATTTTATACTTCCAGTTCTAATCCATTACTATGTTATTTTGTTATTCAAATGTTTCCATCTTTAGCCATTGGAAATTCTTCAGATTGATTCCTAACTTATTTTGCCATAACTCATTCCTTTTGCTTTTCTGAACACATCCTTATTCTGTAGTACTACAAGACACTCAGCTCATCTTGTGTATTCTATCCTCTAGTCTTAGAAGGCGCCCCGTGGCATCCGATCCCATCAGATCTCAGAAGCTAAGCAGGGCCGGGCCTGGTTAGTACCTGGATGGGAGACCACTTGGGAATACCAGGTGCTGTAGGCTTGGGAGACGGACCCGGGAACCCCCTCCCAAAAATCAATCCTCCATTGAAAACCCTATGAACAGCAGAGAAGCACTGACAATAGTGTTTTGCCTGTTGTATATAGGGTCACTATGGGTTGGATACCAACTTGACAGCGTCTAACAACAGTCCTAGAAGGGGCTGGATTTAGCCCAGTTGGTAGAGCGCCACTTTGTAGTCTCCGAGGTACCAGGCACTGCAAAAATGGGAGAAGGATGTGGCAAACCACTCCTGAGGCAATCTGGAAACAATCAGCCATTGAAAACCCTATGAGGGTCGCTATGAGTCAGACACGACTTAACGGCACCTAACAACAACAACAGTCTTAGGAGCATGCCTGCAGCCATACCACTATGGCTTCTGATCCCGTAAGATCTCTGAAGCTAAGCAGGGTCGGGCCTGGTTAGTACTTGGATGGGAGACCACCTGGGAACACCAGGTGCTGTAGGCTTGGGAGAAGGACCTGGCAACCCATTTCCAAGAAAACAACCAGCCATTGAAAACCCTATGAATATCAGAGAAGCACTGAGAATAGTGTTGTAGGTAGTATTGCTATGAGTTGGGCACCTACCAACAACAATCCTAGAAGCAGCCAGTTGTCCAAGGAGATGTGGTTCCATTAATTAATTAATTAATTAATTAATTAATTATTGTCTTTTAGAAGTCAATAGCTGGGTGGTAGGTATGCAAATTGCTACTGGGATGTTAATTTTTCTAGATTTTTTTTCAACAGAGCAAGGAAATATATTTATGTATACTAACTTGTGTATACATGCTTCTTTTGCCTATCTTGAAGTCAAACACAGGTAATCATGCTTTTTTTTTTCTTTATATAATTTCTTTCCTTCTATCTCTGATCTGTTTTTCATACAAAAATAATGATATCAGCAAAAACAAGATTTGAAAGATGTGCCAAAGGACTTTTCGAGCAGTTCATTTATGTTACTTACTGCAGTTCCCTAGAGAAAGTTCATTTAAATAAAAACTGCTAATATTTCTGGAAACATTGCTTGCTGCTTCCCATTAGTCATGCAAGTGAGAATGCTGCTGGCAGGTCAGAGGCCATATTTGGAGGCCTGTCATCTCTTTCTAAGAACAGCCAGCCAGCCTTTCTAGTCTTCTCAGGGGTGGTGGGGAGAAGGTAGGGAACAGTGACATTTTTGGACATCAAGGTCTAATTAGGTCAAGTCAGAGCCTCTTCGGGAATGTCCAGTTCACAATGGTCAGAATACCAAGGCAGAGTGCAATGACTGGCAGAAAATTAACAAATCTGTCAGGACAGTTTGTGGATTAAATTTTTCTGTTGCTCCATGTGTGATTTTCCTTTCCTTAGACGGAATTTAGATGTAACATTCTTGTGTGTCTTGCCACTATAAGAGAAAGATAGTCAGGAGAGCCCTAGTGTTGGACTTTCCTGGTTTGTTTAATGTTGCATTGTTTTGGGTACTAGGGAGATAATATGAAGGTTTCTTTTATTATCAAAAGTGATTCCTAGGTGATCTTCATATTTTCTTCCAAACTCAGAAAATCACTTTATGAGAAAAAAAAAAAAAAAAAAAAAAAAAAACCTAATTAAACCTTTGAAAAATACTCCTTTCTGGCCAAATGTGATTTAGCTAGCTTCACTATTGACATATTATAACAAGCACTACTCTATGCCCTAATCATGAGATCACTAATCTTTTGGGGCAAGTCATTTAACTTCTCTTACCCGTAGTCTGTACTTCTGTAAAATGAGGAGATTGGACTAGTGGGTTCTTGGATACCATCCAACTCTATATTAGGTTTTACTGTAAAATGAATAATTATCAAATAATGCCAGTGAGTTCAATATAAGCCTGGTCCTCCTGTGAACCTTAGTATAACACAGAATAGTTCTCTGTGAAATGTTCAGATGACATTTAAATATAGAATCTACTTGCCAATGTTTGTTTTGATTTTTTTAAACCTACACCTCTAGTGTAAAATTATTTATAACCTTTCTACATATATCCAATAAACATGAAGCTACTTTTAAACATCAAGAAGCCTATATCTTTGGCTGGGTGGGGTGGCTCATGCCTGTAATCCCAGCAACCCAGGAGGCAGAAGCAGGAGAATCCCGAGTTTGAGGCCAGAGGCAGCCTGCATAACTCAGCAAGACCTGAATCAAAATAAAAAGTTAAAAAATGGGCTGTGGGTGCAACCTAGTGGTAGAGCACTTGCAAAGGAATGTTCTGGTGGAAGTAGGTCACTGGGAGTGAGCTTTGAGGTTTTGCCCAGTACCCCAGTTCTGTTTGGTTTCTCTCTGCTTCTGATCAGCCATAATGTGAAGAAGTCCTCTGCCACAGGTCCTGCCTCCAGCTCTGCTGCCATGCCTGCCCTGCCTCTATGGACTGAAACCCTCTGAACCATGAGCCCACCCAAAAGAAAAGGAAAAAAAGAAAATATAGCAGATAAACACATTATACATAATAAAATAATATGGTATAGTTGAGACCAAATGTTAATTTCATCATTAAATGTGAGTAGTCATATTAACAAAACATTTCCAATTGGTCCAAGAAAACCCCAAGGATGAATTGTATGTGATATAAATATATATAAAACAATATGAATTAGAAGCTGAGAGGATAATTCAGTGGCAGATCACTAAACTAGTATAGCCTAGCCTTGCCTAATTGGGTTGGATCTCTACCACTGCATAACAAACAAAAATATGAATCAGAAAAGCCAAAAATATAGGGATAGGTAAAGGAAAAATAATCTAAAACAACTAACAACAAGAACAACAACAACAAAAGAAATTTAGAAAGGAGGGGCTATGATCTTGAAACCAAAGCAGAATTTAAGGCAAATAACATTGAACATGAGCATGAGAAGAACACTCTTCAGTACAAAACCTATAATTCAGAGTAAAGACACAAGTGCCCAGCACAGTAGTGTATGCTTGTAATCCCAGCATTTGGAAGGCTGAGGCAGGAGGATTGTAAGTTTGAGAGTAGCCTAGGCAACATAGCAAGTTCAGGCCAGCCTGGGTATGCAATCAGACCTTATCTCAAAGCAAAACAAAACAAGAACAAAACCCCCAAAAGAAAACAAAATAAAGACACAAGTTATAAGGATCTACCATCAAATAACACTTCAACCACATTTATAAAGCCAAAAGTATAAGAGATACAAGGAGACATAAGCAAGGTAATTCATAGTGGGATACTTCATCACATCACCCTCAATTTTAGACAAAAAAGACAAAAATAAGGGTTATAAGGCCGAAACAACATAAAAATAGGTTATTCTGTGTGTACACATCAAACTTTGGCCTATAGCTGTACCACCTTGGTGTCCAATCTTGTCAGACCTTGTAAGCTAAGTGGGGTCAGGCCTGGTTAGTTCTTGGATGGGAGACCACCTGGGAGTACCAGGTGCCATAGGCTTGGGAGAAGGACTCTGCAGCACACTCCCAAAACAATCAGCCATTGAAAACTGTGTGAATAACAAAGAAGCACTGACATAACGCGAGACATAGAACTGTTGGGGAATGTTTTGTTCTGTTATTCATGGGGTCAGTATGTGTCAAACACGATTTGATGGCACCTAACAACAACAATGTATTTCAAGTAGATTCTTTCCTTCCTTTCTTCTTTCCTTCCTTCTTTCCTTCTTTCCAACTTTCTTTTCTTTCAACAAGATCTTACTATGTAGCCCAGGCTTACTTCAAATTTGTGATCCTCTTGCCTCAGCCTCACAAGTTTCTAGATAAAGTAAGTTTCTTATAGACATCATATAGTTGAGTCTTTTGTGATCTAATCTTGACAATCTCTGTCTTCTGAGTTGGTATCTTTAGATAATTTACATTTAACATAATTGTTGATACAGTTGTTTCAAATCTACCATCTGCTGGAAGTTTTCTATTTAATTAATTATAGTCTATCTCCAAATAATTATATGGTACTTTACATACAGCATTAAGGGATTTACAATTATATGATCCCAGCTCTTCAGTCCATCCTTTGTTTTGCTATTGTTATACATTTTACTTGTATGTATACTATAAACGTTCAATATATTGTTACATTTTTGTTATTACTGTGGATTCTTTTACAGACAATTGTAAATAAGAAAAAATTAGTCTTACATTTATCTTCATGTATACTTTTTTCAGCAGTTTGGAATTGGCAGTAACCATAGAAATGCATTTTTAGTTTCATAGATATATAATTATAGACTAAACAAGTGTAGATATGTATGTGTGGATGTGTGTACACATTTGATTCTTATTTTTGCAAAGAGGGCCTAGAAATAATGATACACCAGTATTATTGCGCACAATTCATGCTAGATATCGATTTCCAAATACCTTATCCACTAAGAGAAACCATAACTCTTTGGGAAGTGGCACAGTATCCCGGAAACTTTTTTTGTGACCAAAAGTAAGAAACACTCAAAAAATGGTGAGGACATGTCCAAAGGACACAGGAGTCAGGTTGAATGGACACTCTGTCTCTCTCCCTCCCTCTCTCTGTACATATGTGTGTGTGTGTCTGTCTGTATCTCCCCTTTATTTGTAAATGTTGGTGGGGTACAGAGGAATAAGGCTTTATGCTAGTTCCATTATGCAGCTATTACATTGCTTATGCTTACACTTTTATCAACTTACATATTTCACAAACTTGTTGATTAATTTATAGTAAACAATATCACATGCACTTTGGGGTTACATTCCCTTCTTCTCCCCATGTAGTTGTATGGTTGTGTTATCTATTTTGAGATTACCCTCTCCCTCTTCATTCCTCCGTATTATTTTCCTTCCCCTTGCCTGCTAGCCTCCTCCCCACTTGTTTCTTATTTGCATTCAAACATATGTATATATATATGTATATATATGTATATTTTATATATACATATATACATATTTTATATATACATATACATATTTTATATATACATATATATATGTATATATTATAGTTTGTTGTTGTTAGGAACCATCGAGTCAGATCTGACTCATAGCGACCCTTGTTGTATTTTCAATGGCTGATTATTTCAGGATTGCTTTGAGAGTGGATTGCCACATCCTTCTCCTGATATGTACATATCTGGGATTTAGCTTAGTTGGTAGAGTGCTGCTCTGTGGTATCTGAGGCCCTGGGTTTGACCCCCAGCACCACAAAAGCAAGAGAAGGATGTGGTAGTCCATTACTGAAGCAATCCTGAAACAATCAGCCATTGAAAACCCTATAAGGGTTGCTAAGAGTCGGACTCAACTGGACAGCACATAACAACTATGTAGATAGATAGATAGATAGATAGATATAGATATTCCTTTAGATTAGCTCCCTCATATGAGTGAGAACATATGATATTTTTATGTTTGAGCCTAGGTTTGTTTGCTTAAGATGATATTCTCAAGTTCCATCCATTTTGCTGAGTAATATTCCATTGTGTGGATATACCACAGGTTTTTTTTTTTTTTAATCCATTCCTCTGTTGATGGGCATCTTGGTTCGTTCTGTGTCCTTGCAATTGTGAGAAGTGCTGCATGAAATATGGAAATGCAAGTGTTTATGTGGTATGATGATTTATCTCCCATTGGGTATATTCCCAGGAGTGGTATAGCTGGGTCAGATAGGAGTTCTAGTGTTAGTTTTCTAAGGTATCTCCATATTGATTTCCAAAGTGGCTGTACTAATTTACAGTCCTACCAGCAGTGTAAAAGGGTTCTTTTTTCTCCACTTCATTGCCAGCATTTGTTATTATTTGTTTTCTTGATCTTGGCTATTCTTACTGGAGTGAGATGGAATCTCAGTGTTGTTTTGATTTGCATTTCCCTAATGGCTAGGGATATTGAGCATTTTTTTCATGTGTTTTTTGTCCCTTCAAACTTCTTCATTTGAGACTATCTGTTTATTTCCTCTGCCCACTTCTGTATTGTATTATTTGTTCTCTTGGAATTTGCTTTAAGTTCTTTATGTATTCTAGAAATTAGCCCTCTGTCAGTTGTGTAGGATGCAAAGATTTTCTCCCATTTGTTGGGCTCTCCTTTAACTCTGTTGATGGTTCCTTTGCTGTACAGAAGCTTTTCATTTTCATGTTGTCAATTCTTGTTGTCATTTCCTGTGCTACTAGAGTCTTACTAAGGAAATGCTTTCCCATGTTTATGTGTTGGAGCATGTTTTCTATCTTTTCTTCTAATAGTTTTAAGGTTTCTGGTTTTATATTGAGGTCTCTTATCCATTTCAAATTGACTTTTGTGCAAATTGAGAGAAATGAATCTATTTTCAATTTTCTACAAATGGAAATCCAATTTTTCCAGCCCCATTTGTTGAAGAGGCTGTCTTTTCACCACTGAGTGTCCTTAGCCCCTTTGTCAAAAATCAGGTGGCTGTTGTTGCATGGATGTATCTCTGGGTCTTTAATTCTGTTCCATTGGTCTTCAAGCCCATTTTTGTGCCAGTACCAAGCTGTTTTTGCTACTATACACCTGTAGTATAGTTTGAAGTCAGGTTTTGTGATCCTACCTGCCCTAGTTTTGCAGCTTATTAGGCTACAAGTGGTCTTTGTGTTTCCATATGAATTTTAATATTATTTTTTCTATTTCTGAAAAGTCTGTCATTGGAATTTTAATGGGAATGAAGTAAATCTGTTAATTGCTTTGGGCACTATAGCCATTTTTATAATATTGATTCTCCCAATCCATGAGCAGGGGAAGTCCTTCCATTTTCTATTATCCTCTACAATTTCTTTATGTAGTGTTTTGAAGTTTTCCTTGTAGAGATCTTCACGGTCTTTCATTAGATTGATTCCTAAATATTTAATGTTTTGGTGGGCTATTGTGGATGGGATTTTTGCCTTAATTTTATTGTCTTTCTGTTCATTATTGGTGTAAAGAAAGGCTCTTGATTTTTAAGTATTGATTTTGTATCCTGCTACTTTGCTGAAGGAGTTAATTAGGTCTCAGAGTTTTCTGCAGGATTTTTGGGGGTCCTTTAGATAAAGGATCATATTGTCCGCAAATAAGGATAATTTGACCTCTTCTTTGCCTATCTATATCCCTTTGATTTCTATCTCTTGCCTGATGGCTGTGGCTAGGACTTCAATCACAATATTGAATAAGAAAGGAGAGAGTGTACATCCTTGTTTTGTTCCTGATCTTAGAAAAGTTTCAGTTTTTCCCTGTTTAATATAATATTGGCTGTAGGGCTGTCATAGATAACCTTTATGATGTTATGCCCATTTTCTTCAGGGCTTTTATCATGAAAAAATGTTGCACTTTGTCAAAGGCCTTCACAGCATCAATTGAGGTGATGGTGAGATTTCTGTCTGCAAGTCTCTTGATATGTTGAATTTCATTGATTGATTTTTGTATGTTGAACTACCTTGCATCTGTGGAATAAAGCCCACTCGATCATAGTGTATGATCTTTTTTATATGTTACTGAATTCAGTTTGCTAGAATTTTATTGAGGATTTTTTGGGTCAATGTTCCTTAGGGAAATTGGTGTATAGTTTTCTTTCTTTGAAGTGCCCTTGCCCAGTTTTGGTATCAGGGTGATACTGGTTTCATAGGATGAGTTTGGATGTAATCTTGGTTGGCAGTTATTCTTTTTCAGGACTTGAATGATGTCTGGACTTCTTGAAAATCTTGTTCATACTGCTTCATCTTTCTTTCTGTCATGTCATCTGGGTAAGCAAGGCCCACCACCTTTTCTTCAGCTTCAATTTGCCTGTTTTCAGCTTCATCTAGTCTGGATACTGAAGATACTACTGCAATTTTGGGTTGATTTATTTTGCTCTGTATCTTGAGGATTTCTGTTTGATTCTTTTTCAGGATTTAAATTTCTTTGATGAATTTTTCTTCCAAGTTAGATACCTTTGTGTCCAGTGAATCAGTTGCTCTCATGGTGGTGACTTTGAGGTCTTTCAACATATTTATAAGCAGGGTTCTAAATTCTTTGTGAGACATCTCTAAGAATTCAGTTACTTTGAAATTATCCATTGAGGGACTTTGGTCTATTGAATCTTCCCATCCTGTTTGACCTTTCATGTTTCATGTGTTTTGCTGCTGAGGCTTGCCCATTGCTTGGTCTAGGTGTTAGATCTCACCTCGTCTGTGAGTAAGGAGGTTCACCCTGCCAATTCATACATGACTAGATGACGACAGATCATTGACACTTCTCTCTGCCTGCCTTGTAAGTCCAGCCTCAGGGTCTGGTGCTTAGCTCTCACTGCAGCCTCTGCAGCCAGCACTGCCTCATCTGTTTCTCTCTGTCACCTGTGCTCACTGCTCCCAATCACACCACTGTCTGAGCCATCTCTCTTAGGCTCCCTGGACCTGCAGCACCCCTTCTCTGCATGGCAGGCTCAGGCACTCCTGGGCCCTGAAGGCCTCAACAGTATCTCCTTGTCTCCCTGGTCCCGGCAGTGCTCATCGTACCTATACACGCCACTGTCTGGACCGTCTCTCTTAGCCTCGCTGGTCCTGCAGACACCACTTTTCCGGGCCTGAGGCACTCCTGGGTAATAAACACGCCCCTCCCCGAACTGTCTCATGTCTCCCTTAGGCTCCTCAGACCCACAGCACCACTTCTCTGCATGGCAGGGGCAGGCACTTCTAGGCCCTGAAGGGGTCGCAGCCTAACCAGTGTCTCTTTGTTTCCCCAGTCCCACCCATGGTCCCAGTGCCTAAACACACCTCTGCCTGAACTGTCTCTCTTAGATCCACGGGTTCTGTGGTACAACTTCTCTGGGTTGCTGGCTAGGGCCCTAAACTCGCCAATGTCTAAACCATCTCACTTAGTCTCCCCAGTCCTGCAGTGGCCCTCCTCTCTGTGCTCCCAGCCCCTAAATGTGCCTCAACCTGAACAGACTTTCTTAGACTTGGGATTTCAGCAGTCCGAGCCATTGCTCTCCGTCCTCCAAACTTGCCACCACTCTGTCTCTTTTTCTCCAACTTGTGGTGCCAGTGGTACCAGAGGCTAGGGCAGCAACAGTCTCTCCCCAGTAAAAAGAAAAAAGAAAATAAAAAGCACAGTCCCAGGGTCTGAGACCCTGCAGGGGGGCCTCACAGCCACGCCTCCTCCAAGGAGAGTCCTGCAGTACCTCTAGCCAGCTACGCCCTCTCCCAGAGGGCCTGTGTCCTGTGAAACCTTTCACAGTGGTTTTCCTTCCTTTGAGTGTTCTGATGAGTTGCCTGCTATTTCTCTTCTTCTCCATTATTTTAATCTCCACCTTTGGCAAGTTGTCCTCATGCCGCCATATATATATATATATATATATATATATATATATATTTTTTTTTTTTTAATAATTAAAGCTGTTCTCTGCTCTTTTTTTGTTTTGAGTGGAGAACTTTCCAAGTTCCCCTAAGGGTTTTCTTCCCTTGTTGAAGCATGGCTGTTAACTGTCCATCATCTTAATTGGAATTTTAATGGCCAAATCTTAAAAACAAACAAATAAACAAACAAAAACTGACCATCAAAAGAGTGAAAGTAGTGAGTTATAACTCATCAAACCAAAAAAGAATTTATACACCTATACTAATATAAATAAATTGAAAACTGGAAGAGATGTTTCTATATAAGCTTTAACACCAAATGGGTCATCATACCACTGAGACACCTGCATCTCCATGTTCAATGCTGCACTTTCACAATAGCAAGGATATGGAATCAACCAAAGTGCCCTTCAACAGAAGAATGGATAAAAATAACTATGGTACATATACATGATGGAATACTACTCAGCAATCAAGAAAAATGAAATAAGGTCATTTGCAGCAAAATGGATGGAATTAGAGAAAATTATTTTAAGTGAACGAACCCAAGCTCAGAAAGAGAAACACCACATGTTCTCACTCATATGTGGGAGTTGAATCAAAATTATAAGGAGGAAACATCCTATTCAAAGGTCGGATCAAAATAAAACGGGAAAAAAGAAAAGCTAAGAATAGTGTCAATATAAATGGTCTAGAAAATGCATGCAATTTTTCTGACAAGATAATAACAAAGTTCGCTTCAGGAAAATTTCTTTATTAAACAGAACCTGGGACTCAAGTACATATAGAAAAATATTACCAAGTAAATGATAGAGAAGACTTAGATGGGGAGGGTGGGGGGGAGGCATACAAGAGGGTAAGGGGGGACCTATATGAATAATGTACATCAAAATGCATATATGCAAATGCCACAATGGAAAGCATGTCAGAATGAGTCACATTAAGGTGTACATTAAAAATGTCCAAAAAAAAAAAAAAAAAAAGTTGAAGGAGTAAGAGAAACAGCACATCACCATTCGGCATTAATCTTAGTAATCATTATTTTAAACAAGAATCATCAATAGGTACTAAAACTAGTTTGTGCAAATTTTATCAGTGATAGAATATTTTGGTAGTTTCAAAGTATCCACTCAACAAATCTTTTATTACAAAAGGAAAAATAATAACCGAGGTAAACTGGCAGAGAAGACTTTAACTAAGTTGCAGACCCAGCATCTCCAATATTGACACAAAGCTGACATCTGATTCCTTCTTACATCAAGGTATTTGGCTTTTTGCTATACATAAATACAACTGAAGACACCTCCCACACCCTAAGAATTGCCTTGTCATCTGAAGGGGATGACTGAACCTATGACACTTAGGTGAAAGACATGAGAACTTACCACGTGCACCCAGAAAAGGTAAGGTAAGTTTGAATCATAAATCGGCAATTTCTAAAAGTTAATTTAGTAAGGGTACTAATAACAAATAATTGAAAGAAGTCACATTGTCCAGTAGAAGCTTTCCATTATGTATTGATACACCTTTTTTTATTGCAGAGAGAAAATTCCTTAATAGTATCTGTTTGAGACTCTGGGTAAAATAAAATTTAAAAAAACTATAATTCTATGAAGAGGCAAGACTGTTCCAATTATGTATTGTTAACATAGCAAACAACTGCAAAACATTGTGATTTAGAAAAATAATCATTCATTTTGCTCAAAAACTGTAATTTTGGCAGGCTTCAACAGAGACATTTCTACCCTACATGTCACTGGGGAGCCTCAACTGGAGGCAGGATGATTCATTTTTAAGATGGCTCATTCACTTGACTGGCAAGTTGTTGCTGGCTGTCAGATGGAAATTCAACCAGGGCCTTAGTTCCTCTGTAGAGGGCCTCTCCATGTGCATTAGACTTCTTCACAGTACTTGCCTGAGTTTGAAAAGCAGGCATACACAAGGAGGATATGTGTAGCATTTTTATGACCTAGTTTTTGGAATCACAGAATGTCACTTCCACCATATTCTATTTATAGAGGCAGTTATAAGACCACCCAGTTTCAAGAGGACCTAGATTCTGTCAGGTGTTGGGAAGGAGGATCAGGACTAAGAACATTTAAGTTTGAAAATATTGTTACAGCCAAACTTGGAAAATACAGTTGGCCACCATCCTCAAACCTGTGTTTTATTGTGTGTTTTCAGTCTGATTTTACCCTATCTGTGTGGTATGTGATCCCCAAGCCTGGAATCAGGAGTAGTGATTCCATTATATTGATGTCATAATTCAGTCTCCTGGAATTCCATGTTTGCCAAACTGGTTTGGCATTGCATTTCCAAGACCCAGGCCATCTGAGATTATCATAAAGAAAGTAATACCTAGTGGTGAACTCACAAACAAATTAGAAATATAGGAGAACATCTGTTGTTTGTTGTTAGGTGCCATTGAGTTGGATCCAACTCATAGTGACCCTATGTACAGCTGAACAAAACACTACCCACCATAAATAGAAGTAGTAAACAGCAGAGTTAGCACCTCAGAAACTTGAGATATAGAAAAATATGTAAGGGGCATAAAATAATTGTTTAAAATAATTAAGGGATGTTAACCAACAATAAAAAGATACTGTGAAAAAGTCTTTCCCCTAGGAAGTACTCCCTATACACTGTCATAAGCTGTGCAAATCATTGTTATAGCACTTAAAACACTTTGTTAATAGCATTGTATGCATTAACCTCCCCCCGCCAATCTTTGTCCCCAATCCATCTATGTCTTGAGCACCTGGATTTTGTAGTAACTGCACTTTATTTTGTATTTCCAAGGTCTAGGACAGGGCCTGATACACAGTAAATCCTCAGTAATGGTCAAACTAAATAAGTACTGTGTAGTTGCATGCTAAACTGCAAAAAGCAAAATTAGATCAGTTCAGTTGACCAGTCTGAGTTAGCATTGGCAACAGTACCTAATAGTATCAGCTGCCTTTAGTTGTAATTGGTAATAATTTGTAAGATGTTCCTAGGATCTTTAGGAGCAAAATATTATTTGCCTAGGGAAAAAGAGGTGTTTTCCTCATGTCCTAAGTAGTAATCTAGACCTGGAAGTCAAGCTGAGGGCCATACTAAAGCTTGTACTTTATCCATCATTTCCAAGTGAGAAAAAGCTGGGATTTGAGCCCCAGAACCACAACTTCTGTGTTTGAATGTGCTATGCTCAGGGAAAAAAATGCCTGTCAGGGTTGTTATAAAGATTAGAAGAGATCATGCCTATGTCTAGCATATGTCTGCCTTAGAGTAGGAAGTCAACAGTTCCCCTTCTTGTTAGAGCTTTTGACAGATTGTTTAGTTGATTTGTAAATAATTCCTAAAGGAACCAACATCTCAGATATCCTAGATCCTAAGATGATTTAAGACCCAGGTGAGTTTTTCTTTGTCTGCAAATTGTCTGTCTTCCTTCATTCTTTCTAACTCTTACCACTATATTATTGCCAATTTACATTCCACAGGAGTATTTTCACTTTAAAATGACATAATTCAACATGTCATGGAGCATTTAACATTTACTTTGAGAAGAGAACTAGGATCATTGTGTAGTGGATTGTAAGGGAAAACTTGAAATCAATCCATAAATTGAAGTAAATGAAAACATGGGAACATGTAACCTGCAGATAGTTTCTGTGCTATTTCCAGATTCACCTCTAATCTAACTTCATTCATTTTAATCTTAGGTTTTTCCTACTCCTTATGTGGGAATTAAAAAGAAAGTGTAAAATATTCGGTGTCCTTTTTCTGTATCCTTGAATTTTAAGTACCTTAATCCTTTGGTGAAATGATATTGTCTCACTTTCCCAAGTGAGTACTATGGTTAACTTATAAATTAAGCCCCTTTTACTGGTGCTTTATAGGAGAATCTCATATTCAGTATACTTTTCTGGTGGTTGACATTTTCTTAATACATTTACTATATCTATGTTTAAAGAGCTAAAAATGAATGAACCCGGCAAACAGTGCATACCTATAATCCTAGTGACTCAGGAGGCAAAAGCAGAAGGATCCCAAGTCCAAGGTCAGAGGCAGCCTGTATAGCTTAAGTTGTCTTAAGATAGATAAAAAAAAAGGTGCTAGAGGTGCACTCAGAGGTAGGATGCTTGAAAAGTATGCGCAAAGGCCTGGGCTCAACCCACCAGTACCGAGAGAGAGAGACAGAGATAGAGACAAATATTAAAAGGAGGATTGCTATGATTGTGACTTGGAAACTGGAGACTCAGAAGCACCCAGATTTTCTTAGCGTCCTCAAGAACAGCCTTGCCTTCTGTTACTTGAGAGAAGGTGGTAAAATAAACTATTCTAGAGTTGTTATCTGTAGGTCTAGAATTGATATTTGCTAAATGAGGAAAGGACAAAATTGATACTGGAGTACTCTGCATTGTAACCAGAGAGAGAGAAATTAAAGTTTCATTATTCTTTCATACACACTTCCTTATCTTTGAAATACACTCCAGCTATGCTTAAATGGCTGACTAAAAATTTAACATTGTAAACCATACCATGCTATCTTTAATTTTGTAGATGTTATTGAATGCAAAATTCCCAATGGAAACTGTAGATCAAGAAGCTTTGATGAAATTCTTTGCAGAAATCAAAGTTAGATAGTGTATTCAGATCTTTTTTGTGGTCTTATTTTCTTCAATTGGGATCATTTTTGAAGGGGATCTTATGCATATGATTTAATGAGCAATTGCTGATGCTTTCACTGAATCATATCCCAATAACTGCTGATGAATATTCTCTGAAATTCAAATCCTTGCCAGTAACATGTTCTAAAAATACCTGGACCTCAGGATGATGCTACTGTAAAGTTTTAGCAAACCTGCCCAAACTCTTGACATAATTCAGAAGTATAACTACAGATTGGGAGTTGATGTTTTCAAAAGTCTTTCTTCTGTACCACTTCATTGCTTTAGTGGTTCATTGCTTAGAACTTCAAGGTTATGGTTTATTTTGCAGACTTGGGAAAACTGCCATTGTTGAAGGTTTTTTGGGCTTTCTATTCTTTTACATTTCTTATTCTTTAAAATTACTTAATAGTTTCAAATCTTAAGTTACATTAAGTTTTATAGAAAAAATATATATTGTGTCTTTCATAATGGTCCTTATTTCTTTTGGGTTACAAATACCTGCCACAAGAAATTTGTTAGCTTTATCATGGATCAAAACAACCAAGTGCATTATATATAGTTACAATATCAGCACTAAAACCAGATAAATTTTCCTATGGTCCCATCATAATAATATAGCATATACTTACAAGTAGCCTTCCAATATTTTTCCTTTACAAATTTATTCATATTTATGAATGTTTTCAATAGTTGTGGTCATAGTGTATATGTATTTGTGTTGATTTTCATTTAAGCTAGATACTAATACTACATACTCCATATTATTATAGTCTTCATATTTATTATTTTTTATAACTAGCATTTTCTTCAGTTGAATCTAACCATTTCTTTTGTATGGGCCTTTTGATTATATTCAGATTTTCAATGGCAAATATCCTATAGATATGAGTCCTACTCTCATGCTTATGGCTTTTTGCAAGCACTCTACCCCTGGGCTGCATTCCCAGCCCATTTTTCACTTTTTATTTTAAGACAGGGTCTCACTAAGTTACATAGGCTACTTCTGGCCTTGAATTTAGGATCCTCCTGCCTCATTCTACCAAGCTACTGGGATTACAGGCATGTGCCACAGTGCCCAGCTCTTCAGGGCTTTTAAAGGAGCAAAACTTACTAATTTTGATGAAGTTCAATTCATTCTTTTGTGGATTGTACTTTTGGTCAGCTGGCAGCCATTTAGCCTGTCAGAGGATAATTGGCAGTGTCCAGAGTAATTTTTGATTGCCACAACTACTAAGGAGATTTTTGCTATCATCTGATGGGTAGAAGCCAGTCAGGGATGCTGTAACTGTCCTCTGGTGCACTAGGCCTCCATAAAAAAGGATTATCTGGCCTGGAGGTCAATAACAGGTGGAGAAACCCTGGCCTAAGGTCATGAAGATATTCTGTGGTTTTTCTGGAAGATTTGTAATTTCAGTTCTTAATTTTGTTCTTAATGATGAGGTAAATTTCTAAATTGTTGTTATTATTTATAAATATGTGGATATTCGGTTGCCCCAGCTCCACTGGTTGATGTGACTCTTTCCCCCATTGAATTGTCTTGACACTTTTGTCAAAAATAATTAAACATGGGCTGGAGATTTAGCTCACTGGTAGAGCACTTGCCTAGCAGGTGTGAAGCCCAGGGTTCAATCCCCAGTACCAAATAGATGAAAAACAAAAGACAAAAAAAGAAAAAAAAAAAGAACGAAACATAAGTTCTGGATGCTGTGGTGCACCCCTGTAATCCTAGTAACTCAGGAGGCTGAGGCAAGAGGATTGAGAGTTTGAGGCCATAAGCAGCCTACACAACTTAGTAAGGCCTTGTCTCAAAATAAAAAATAAAGAAGATCTGAAGGTACAGCTCAATGGTAGAGCACTTGCCTAGCATGGGCAAAGCCCTGGGTCCAACTCCCTACAAGTGCAAAAAAAAAAAAAAGAAACCAAAAACAAACAACAAAAGCACAAGAAAGAAAGAAAAGAAAAGAAGGAAAAGGAAAACAATTGAACATAAATTTAAGGATTTATTTCTATGCTTCTAACTCTGTTCCATTGATCTGTATGCCTAGCCCCAGGCCAATACTAAATTACTTTAATTAAAATTCAAGTACTATAAGTCCTCCAATTTTGTTGTTTTCAAAGTTGTGTTAACTATTTTAGGCACTTTGAATTTTCATTTAAATTTATAATCACCTTTCAATTTCTATGAAATGCCTGCTGAGATTTTCATATGTATTATGTTGAATCTGGTTATCATTTTGGAGAGAACTGACATCTCAACAATACTGAATCTTCCTATCTGTAAAAATGGAATGTATCTCAACTTATTTAAATCTTTAATTTCTCTTGGTAAAATTTCATAGTTTTCAGTGTCAAATATTATACTTCTTTTAAGTTTCTTCCTAAATATTTTATTCTTTTTGATGCTATTCTGAATGGATTGTCTTAAATTTTATTTTGGGGTTATTTGTTGCTAGTACATAGAAATGCAATATATTTTTATGTATTGACTGTATATCTTGAGGCCTTGCTAAACTCATAAGTATATTATAGATTCTTTAGGATTTTCCACATAGATGATTATCCTTGAGTAAAACAGTTTTTCTTTTTCCTTTTTCAATCTGTACATCTTTAATTCTTTTTACTGCATTGGCTGGAACCTTCAATGTTGGATAGAAGTGGCAAGAGCTGGGATCTTTACCATGTTCTCAAGCATAAGTGTTTGGTCTTTCATTTTATAATGTTGTTATTAGGTGCCCTTGAGTCGGTATCCGACTCATAACGACCCTATGTACAACAGGAGAAACACTATTGTCAGTGTTTCTCTGCTGTTCATAGGGTTTTCAATGGCAGATTGATTTTTGGGAGTGGGTTGCTGGGTCCGTGTCCCAAGCCTACAGCACCTGGTGTTCCCAGGTGGTCTCCCATCCAAGTACTAACCAGGCCCAACCCTACTTAGACTCTGAGGTCTGACCGGATGGGGTGCCACAGGGCTATGGCTGCAGGCTTATGATATTAGCTGTAGGTTTCTCATAGATGTCTTTTATTAGATTGAGGAAGTTTCCTTTTGTTCCTCGTGTAGTGAGTTTTTATTGTGTAAATAGGTGTTAGATTTTGTTAAATGATTTTCTGCATCTTTTAAGATGGTCATTTTTTTTATTATTAATATGGACAGTGGATGAGTTGATTTTTAATGTTAAACAAACTTTGTTTTCTTGTCATGAATCCCACCTAGCCATAGTGTGTGAGCCTTTTTGTATGATGTTGAGTTCAGTTTGGTAATATTTTGTCAAGAATTTTTGTGTCTGCATTTATAAGAAATACTGATCTTTTCTTGTGATGGCTTTGCCTGGCTCTGGTATTAGGATAGTACTGGTGTTTGAGTTGGGAAATTTCTATTTTCTGAGAGTTTGTGAAAGATCACTATTGCTTTTTCAAATATTTGGTAGTATTTGGCAACAAAACCATCTAGGCCTGGGCTTTTCTTTATGGGAAGATTTATTTATTTATTTATAATTTACCTTATTTACTTGTTAGAGCTCTATTCATATCTTTTATTTGTTCTTGAGTCAGTTTTGGGAACTTATAATTCTCTAGGAATTTCATAATTTGTTTCTTCTATCTTATTTTCTTGATCAGTCTAGCTAAGGATTTGTCAATTTTTATTGATCTTTTAAAATAGATCCTTTACTGTTACATAGCTTATTTCTCTATTGTTTTTATTTTCTAGTTCATTGATATTCACTCTAAACTTTATTTTCCTTGCTTAGGGTTTAGTTTGTTCTTCTTGTGTAGTTTCTTTTTTTCTTTCTTTTTTTTTTTTTTTTTTTTTTTTTTTTTTTTTTTTTTTTTTTTTTTTTTTTTTTTTTTTTTTTTTTTTTTTTTTTTTTTTTTTTTTTTTTTTTTTTTTTTTTTTTTTTTTTTTTTTTTTTTTTTTTTTTTTTTTTTTTTTTTTTTTTTTTTTTTTTTTTTTTTTTTTTTTTTTTTTTTTTTTTTTTTT
>VMDO01009521.1:27330-48404 GCA_007922755.1 Pedetes capensis | reverse complement strand
TGGCTGAATCCAGGGTCTCATGCATGTTTTATCTTGAGACAGAGTTTCACTAAATTACTATGCAGGCTGCCTGTGGCCTCAAACTTGCAATCCATTTACCTCCACTTGCCATGTCACTGGGATTATAAGAGTCTGCCACCATGCCCAGCACCCTGTTTAGTTTCTTAACCCTTTGACTACTATCAGGACTCATATGTCAAAAAGTATATGTGAATTAGAGAGAAAATCAAGAAAGTGATAGAAAAAAGTATGTTACAAACTCATGCATTCCAATTATTTTGCTAATTATATTCTTCTTTTGTTCATTTTAATGACAATATCTGGAAATAAAATACTGTCATGTATTTTTATTTGAAATTGGTAGTTAAAGGGTGAAGGTAGAAACTGAGATTATTGATGAGACTTTTTCTAATTATAAACTGTGAATTTCCCTTTAAATTCTTTACTTGCATCCTATGAATTTTGATGTGTTGTGTTTTCATGTTCATTCAGTTCAATATATCTTAAAATTTTCATGTGCAATTTCTTCTTTGATTCCTGGGCTATTGAGCAGTTTGTTGTTTAGGGGCTGGGGATTTAGTTCAGTAGTAGAGCACTTGCCTTGCAAGTGCAAAGCCCGGGGGCATGACCAAAAAAGACCAAACAAAAACCAAAAACAAGACAAGGCAAGAAGGATATTTAATTTCTTAGCGTTTGGTTTTTCCACATTTCTTTCCATTTGAGATCTTTACCTTAATTCTGTTGTCCTCAGAGAATATACTTTGTGTGTTTGTGTGTGTGTGTGTGTGTGTGTGTGTGTGTGTGTGTGTGTACGCAGTATTGGGTGGTTGAAGCAGCACCTCACACATTCCAGGTAAGTGTTCCACCACTGATCCATAGCCCTAGCCCTAAGAGAATATATTTCTTATGATTTCCGCATTTTTAATTTATTGAGATTTGTTTTATGGCCCAGCATATGAAGACTATTCCATGTGTACTCATTATGTGGAATATTTTGTAAATATGTTATATTCAATGGTTGATAGTCCTATTAAAGTCTTCTATATCCTTGTTGAGTCTCTGTGCAGTTTTATCAATTATTGAAAGCATACTATTGAAATCTCCAGGTATTATTACTGATTGCCTTTTATTCCTTTCAATTATTTCAATTTTTCCTTCATTTTGGGCCTCTCTTGTTGGCATGTATGCATTTATAATTGCTATATTTTTGTGATACATGGATAGGTTTGTGATGAAATGTTCTTCATTGTCTCCAGTGATATTTATTAAAGTCTATTTAGTCCTAATATTAATATTGTCATTCCAGCTCTATTTTGGTGACTGTTTGCATGACTTATCATTTTTCAGCTTTTAACCTATTTATGTCTTTTTATCTAACATGTGTCTTTTGGAGACAGCACTCTTGCATTATAAATCCAGTCTGACTATCCCTCCCTTTGGGGTGGGTTGTTTGGTCCCTTCATAATTGATCTAATTATTGCTATAGTTGGATTTGTCTATCATTTTGCTAATGTGTTTTTTTCCTCATGTCATTGTGTTCCTCTGTTCCTCCTTTCCTCTCATTTTGTGTAAATATATTTTAGTGTACCATTTTAGTTTCATTGTTGTTTTTTAACTACTATATGATTTTGAGTTATTTCCTAATTGTAGTTCCTAGGGATTAAAATATGCATCTTAAACCACAATCTACCTCAAAATAGGATTTGTTTTAATTACAGCAGAATGCATAAATTTTGCTCCAATATATCTCCATTTCCCCATTTTATTATTATTCTCAAATATATTACATCCATGTGGTATAAGCCTACCAATACATTATAATTTTTGCTTTATATAGTCATCTTTTGCACCTGTAGTCATACCACTGTGGGGTCCCATCCCATCAGGTCTCAGAAGCTAGGCAGGGTTGGGCCTGGATAGTACATGGATGGGAGACCACTTGAGGACCGCCTAGGAGCACCAGGTGCTATAGGCTTGGGAAAAGGACCTGGCAACCCACTCCCAAATAACAATCAGCCATTGAAAACCCTATGAATAGCAAAGCCGGGCGCCATGTCACATACCTGTCCCAGCAGATCGGGAGGCGGAGGCAGGAGGATCACAAGTTCTAGACCAGAGGCAGTCTGTGTAACTTAGCGAGACCCTGTCTCAAAAAGTAATAAAATGGGATGGTGGTGCAGCTCAATGATCCAGCACTTGCAGCACACGTAAACGTGAGGCGCTGGGTTCAACCCCCAGTACCAAAGGAAAAAAAAAGAAAAAAGAAAAGAAAGAAAACCTTATGAATAGCAGAGAAGCACTGACAGTTGCGTTTCATCTGTTGGATTTGTCTGTTGTACGTAGGGTCACTATGAGTTGAACACCGACTTGACGACACCTAATACCAGCAATAGGAAGTCATCTTTTATAAAAATTAAGAGAGGAAATAAGAAAAACACAGAATCTTTTACATTTACTCACATCTTCACCATTTCTAGTTTTATTTATTTATTCATGTGGATTCAGATTACTGTGGGGTATCACTTTAGTTCAGCCTGAAGGATTTCCTTTAGTATTCATCATAAGTCAAGTCTGATAGCAATAAATTCTCTCTGTCTTTGCTTATCTCAGAATGTTTGTGTTTCACTTTTATTTTTAAAGGAAAGTTATACAGGGTTTAGAATGTATTTATTTATTTATTTATTTATTTATTTATTTATTTATTTATTGGCATGTGCTCTACCACTAAGCTGCACTTCTAGCCTTTTTTTTGTTTTTTATCTTGAGACAAGGTCTCGCTAAGTTATGCAGGCTGCCTCTAGCTTCAAACTTTTATCCTCCTGCTTCTGCCTCTCAGGTAGCTAGTATTACAGGCATGCACCCCAGTGCCCACCTGGGATATAGGATCTATCTTAAGTTACCAATCCACCCACCTTCCCACACCTAGCCATTTAAACATATCATTCTGGCTTGTGGCATCCCTTGTTTGTATTCTTCTTCCTATGTTCCTGAGGAGTCATTTTTTTCTTTTGCTACTTTCATAATTTATTTTGTCTTACGACCATTTGTCTGTAATATGTCTGGGTGTATCTCTTTGTCCTACAAACTATGTCCAATCGAGTAGTTTGGTTCTATAAATTAGTTTCTTTAATGTAATTTGATAAGTTTTAGGCCATTATTTCTTCAAATATCTTTTCTTCCTCTTCTTCCCTCACCTTCTGAAGCTCCTATTACACATATATTAGTCTCATAGGTCTGTGAGGCTTTGTTCTTTTTCTTCCGTGTGTTTTTCAGATCAAATAATTGCTATTATTCTATATTCAGGTCCACTGATTGTTTTTCTATTTTATATTTACTATTGAGACCCATTAGCGATATTTTCATTTTAATCATTATGCTATTCATCTCCTGAATTTCCATTTGATTATTTTAAAAAATAATTTCTGTCCTTTTACTAGGGTTCACTCATGACTCCACATTGACTATTAGACTAGATAATGTGTTGAAGTAACTCTAGCTTTTGACTTTATCTTTCTGTTGGTGACTTTAGTTGTTGTTGTCTTGTGTCATAGCTTGCCTAGACTAAACCTTTAAAATTTGTATTCTCTGCAATGTGATGTGCACCTACAACACCTATGCTCATTATTTTTTCTCCTGTTTTTATTAGTATGTTTGGCTTCCTAGCAGTTGCCCACCTGTCTGAATAGCTTAATGAGCAGCCAAAGATGGGTCAGAAGTTATTCTGAAACACCCCCAGCCAGTAAGGTTTGCAGTCTCTCCTGATGAATCCTTATGTGAGAGGGGGGAGCACAGTCAAGTTTTAGGGTGCCTTGGGCTTACTTCCTCTAGGGCCCTCTCTGGTTCTGCAGTGATGCATGCAGCCTCTCGTCAATCCTAAATATGTGGAGTCTTGCCCCATCTGGCTGCTGGAACTCCCAATTAACTCCCTTGCTAGTCTATTAGTCTGCTGCTTGCTCTGATCAAGCTTGCTTATTCAGGCTTATGGAACCAGAGGCCATCTCTGTTTATCACAGAGATCAGTATTTAATTAATAGTGCTCCAAATCAAGCAAAACTCCTCTGGCAGGGGGACAAACCTGCTTTTTTTTTCCCCACAACTTACCCTGCCTTAATTGAACTACTTTGCTGACAAAACTAGGGGATGGAGGTGGGAATAGCCCTAGCAAAGATGTCAGAGGTACATCTTGTTTTTGTCTGAGGTTTGGTAATTTTTGTGAATTATGTTGTTGTTAGGTGACATTGAGTCAGTATCCAATTCATAGCGACCCTCATTGGGTTTTTGATGGCTGATTGTTTTGGGATTGCCTCAGAAGTGGGTTGCCATGTCCTTCTCTCATTCTTGCGGTACTGGGAACTTGAACTCGGGACCTCAGAGACTGCAGAGTGGCACTCTACCAACTGAGCTAAATCCCAGTCCCTTGTGAATTATAGAGTGCCAAAATTATTGCTTTTGACTGTTCTGTCAAGTTTTATAGTTCCTTTTGAGAGAGGATTTGTTAACCAGCTCATTCCATCATCATGATAGTTAGAAATATATCTATACATCTTAAAACATTAGTGATTTGGGTTGTATTCCATTGTGATCTTTATGTTTCTATCATCAGTAATTGAGGTCTCACTTGGTTAATCTTTTTGGGGGCTAATTTCCATTGCATAGAAATGTAAGTGATTTGTTATTTAAGTGAAATAGTACTTTAGAGAAAAGACGTTTGAAGGGTCAAGTAGAAAATGTCAACTCTAAAGTTTTCCTTGAAATACAAATTGAAAATGAAATGGGTCAGAGACCATCAATTATTTCAGAACTATTTTCCCATGTAGTTTGTAGCAGCATATTGCCTGTTAAAACAAAAATATCCTTTATTAAATTAATGCTGAATTCGTGTGAAATGTCTACAATATGAACTTAAATGCAACATGCTAATTTTTTTATAAATCTAGAAATTTCTTGACTATATTATGTTTATTTTCAATATTTAGAATTATTCAAATTATATCAAAAGAATTTGAGTTTATTAGTAACAAGTTTAATATTATTTGTCAAATTGGCATGCTTACTTTTTAAAAATGAGAACATGCTTTAAAATGTAAAGAACCATTTTATTAAAATTCTAATTTTTTCACAATGAAAGTTTTCCAAATAGGATTTGGGTATTCATCATATATCATGAATATTATAATATATGTAAATTATAGCATTAAATGCAAAATAGTTTGGCATTATGGGTTTTTCAACTAAAAATAAATTGTCTTCTATATAAATCAGATCTTTGTACTCCTAACATTTGAAATTAAATTTTCATGTGTTGTAAAATGTTGTGCTTGTTAAAGAAAATACTGCCCAGTATGTAAATTCAGATGTATCAAGTTATGTCCAAATTTCTAATGTTGGAGATATAACTATACATGGAGTTTTGACTCCATGTATAGTTTTGGATGTATAGTTTTTGGAGCTTTGACTCCAAAGCAATATTAGTAGAATTTTTCACCCAGTAGGCATCCCTTTGTGAAAACACAGTGCACTCTTTTCTTTCAGTGTTGAAGAAACAAACTTGTTGAATATGATAACACCAGACCACTTGGTGACTCTTCAAGTGAAGGCAAAACCAAAACGAGCAACACTCTCCTCTTGGTGATTATGGTTCTCAAATTCATCAGTTGTCCAGGCTGTTTCTTATTTTCAATGCACAGCCTGTAAGTTTCTAGTATCACAGAGGGCACTGATGTGATGTGCCTAGTATCACAGAGGGCACTTTCTCATGGGCTGTCCCTCCATTGGGCCAGATTCTTTTTATATTTGATCTTAAGCTAATTAATATTTGATCACTGACTCTCAAATTTTCCTATACAGCTTTCTTTTTTGGTGTCTTCTAGAGTACTTCCATTTCCCCTAGGCCCCACATTTTTAATGAGGTATTAACATTACCAAGCAACTCTTCAGAATTTCACAGTTCAGCAGGTGTGGAGGCTAGAGAAGAGAGGATACAAAGGAAGGTACATAAAAGTACTTTTCCTTTGTATATTAGGTAAACCTAATGATTGCTTACCACAACTATTGTTAAGTCCTTGATCTAACATTTTAGCAATCTCTAGTAAACCTCTAGTATCCTTGAGATCTGTGAAAAGTATAAAATTTGAGAATAGTTTTATAACAAATTTTTTGCCCATAAAATTCATATAGAGAACAAAACAAAACTATTGCATAGGTTAAACATGAACTAAATTGCTTACTCCTAGATGCCAGCCTGGAATTGTACTTGCTTGAAATTTGTACATAAGCAAAATGACATGTGCTTTGAGAGAATAGGAAAAGAAGTAACAAGAGTTCCTTGAGGAGAGGGAGAAATTATTTCTAATTTGACAAGCCTTGATATAATGAAAGATACCTATTTCTCATTAGGAACATAAACTCATGTTTCTAACTTCATATTTCTTTGGACTTTCAAGACCAAAGCCACATCTTGATATCGAATATGTGATTTTACTCTTTCACTAAGTTACCCTAATACTCAGTGCCTTACATCTGCAGCTATTTAAGGGAATACTGAGGCTCCTGATTTGCTTTACTTCCAGCTATTTAGTATGTGTCATTAATTTGAAAATCAGCAGTTCCAACTCAAACATTCAAATAGTTCACATATTTAGTTTGTTACTCATTGTAGATGAGTAAGTTAAAAAGTACCTGTGGATAATCATTGCCACTTATCCTTTTCAGAGTAATATAAAATGTAGTAAATGTACTGAATTTAGGGCAAGACGTAGGTATGTATGTGATTCCCCTCTACTTTTTAACAGATGGATACATGCTTGTATCAGTATTTGTTTAAGTTTGAATAAAAATTTAATTCTTAATAAATAAAGCTTGTTGAATTTTGTCAAGAAAAAAAGCTATTCATCAATTTTTTATATTCAAATGAGGTTTAATATTGTCATGGTTTGAATATAAAGTGTCCCTCAAAGCTCATGTGCTTTAATGTTAGATCCCCAGCTGCTTGTGCTGTCCTGGGAGGTTATGAAACTTTGGAGGTAGAATTCTTGCTTTGTGGCAGTAGCTCCCCTAGGGCGGCCTTTGGAGGTTTTTACTTTGGACCCACAGCCCTGGACACTCTCTGTTCCTGGTCTACCATGCTGTGAGCTCATCTCACACAGGCCCTACTGCCACCACTGCCATGCTGCCTTGCCACCAGTATGGACTGGTCCTCAAATTGTGAGCTTCCAGTAAACCTTTTCCTCCATAAGTTTGTTTGGGTTGGTTTTTCAGCTACAGCAATGACTGCTGACTAATATAAATATGAAGGTTTTTTTTTGTTTTGGGACTTAGGAAATGTGGCATATGAACTTCAGTATCCTATGATTTGGACCAAAGGAAAATACTTTTGTATAAATTAGACTCTATAAAGATGGGCATTGCTTTTACATGCTAATAGATGGACTTTAAATTTGTATTTATTTTTAGTCTGTTGCCTAGTACTAAAATAAATTTGAATACCAGGAACTCATAATAGTTAATAACATATAAATGAGTCCCAAGACACCTGTTCCTTTATTGTTAATGAAGCCCCATTATATGTGCAGGAAGACTAGAGTTCCTGTTGATTCTCTGTCCTAGCACATCTCCCTGTCTCCTGTGTGCATATTTAAATGACATTAAGAAATGTTGTTTCCTCTTGTTTTCTGTCATTGCTAGAATTCTGCCAGACACACTTATTCTCCTTAATAGGTTGTTTGTTCCTAAATGCATTAGGGTGTTATTTTTTCCTGTTTTGTGTGTTTTGAGTTTTTCTGTAGAATTAAACCTCAATCATGTTATGTTATGAGAATTATGATGAGTTAATAGCACCAGATACAAATAGCCAAATAAAGTTTATCGAGGAAAGAATAAATAGTTTGTGGAAATTTTAGTAGCCTGTGTACATGTAAGAAAGCACATAAAAAATGTAGAAACCAATTCCAGTGCCAGAGTATGGTCATGGTTTTTCCTCTGAGATTATTTAATCATATTTTTTGTATTTTCCATAACTGACAATTTGGAGAGTTTCTAATTATTTTATTTCTATTTACTATTTCATATCATGCAAACAAGCCATTGGTCTTGTAAATAATTTGAAAGGAGAAAACCACATAAACAAAGAACTACTATCACAATCTACCAGACATTAGTTATTTTTCTGTATGGTAGAATTTTTTTTATGAATGTGTGGCTTGAAATAACATTTATAATGTACTGCATTCATTCTACTCTTTTAAAGAACAGTATATGAACAGATTTTTAAAAGCATGTTTTGAATATGTGTTACAGAAGAATGTGGGTGGTGTCTTTCTTCTTACCTCTGGAGCTGTCCCTTCTCCAAGCGCTTGAATTTTCATTACTGTTGGTATAGCTTGAAGATCATTATTAAAAAAGAGAATGTGGAACCTGTGAAATAATAAGTGACCATTGCACTGCTGATCATTTCAGTCACTTCTTTGGAATTTAGTTAAGTGCACTGGAAACCAGGAAGCGTTTATTTTGTCCAATGTGGAGAATACACTGTAACCAGTTCAAATACTATGAATGCATCCCAAAAGTAATGGAAATAGACTTAACTACCTACAAGTCTTCTTGATAATGATTCTCTCGCTAACAGGTAGACATGACCATTTGGAATAGTTCATGGGGAAAATTTTTTCACACCTTAGTCTTTTATTTTGCTGAACTCCTTTACAACAAAATTTGTTATACTGACTAATTCAGTAACACAATGCCTTTTTCTTCATTGTTGTCCCTCTTCCATTGTCCCTCTCTATAATGAAAAGGAAATCTAACACTGAATTGTGTATCCTGCAGCAATGGAGTGGTGATTTGAGATCTCTTCCTCATTAGGGGTAAAGAGACACATGAGCCATAATCTCTGTGGTGTTTTTTTAAAACCCTTGGCTATATATTAGAATAACACCCGAGGAGATATTTTTTTTTCTTTTTTCTTTCTTTTTTATTCTTTTTTTTCTTTTTGGAGTGCTGAGGATCGAACCCAGAGTATCACATATGCTAAGCAAATGCTCTACTACTGAACTACATCTCAGCCTCTGAGAAATATTTTTAAAATACTCAAGAATGGTTTTGACCACCAAAGATTCTATATATGCTGGAATGTGATTAGTGTTCTATTTAAAGGTCTTCAGGTGATTCTGTTTTGCTGAGAACCACTCTTAGATGAGGACCTCTGTTAAGTTGAACTAAGAGCTATCAGTTTCTAGAATTTTCACACAGTAAGTTCCATAGAAGAAGGTGAACTAAAAGCCCGGTGCAAAGGGTTTCCAGTTGTGCAGTGCTCCGGTAGTGCTCACTCACTCGCAGTAGGTAGGCACATTTGTGGGGTGATAGGCTTGATTCCTTGGTGGAGACTCTAGTCTCATGAAAAAGGAGGTACGTTCCTAGGTTTTCTAGGTTTAAATAATTACTGAAAATTGCATTATGGCAGCAGTTTATCTAAGATAAATCATTCAGAAAACATTTTTCTTTGCTTGAATTAGGTATGAATCTAAACTGGATTTGGTGGCATATGCCTATCACCCTAGCACTCAGGAGGCAGAAGCAAGAGGATCAATGCAAGTTTGAGGCCAGCCTGGTCTACATAATGATTTCAGGCCAGTTTGAGCTACACAGCAAGACTGTCTCTAAAAATCCAAAAAACAAGTATATGAAACAGAAAAAAAAAAAAAAAAAAGTAAGAATCCAGAACAGTCTACCAGCCTTAAAACATTTTTTTTTGTTTGTTTTGTTTTTTGTAGTTCTGGGGGTTGAACCCAGGGCCTCGCACCTGCATGCTCTGCAAGTGCTGGACCACTGACCTGCACTCTCAGCCCTTTTTTTTTTTTTTTTTTACTTTTTTGAGACAGGGTCTCACTAAGTTATGCAGACTGCCTCTGGTCTTGAACTTGCGATCCTCCTGCCTCCGCCTCCCCAGCCGCTGGTATTACAGGCGTGCGCCCTTAAAACATTTTAATTGAAGATTTTTGTTTTTCAGTTGAACCATGATATGTTGTTGTTGTTGTTGTTGTTGTTGTTGTTGTTGTTAGGTGCCTTTGAGTCTGGTCTGACTGTTAGTGACCCTGTGTACAATAGGACGAAACACTCCACAACACTGTGCCAGGTACACAAACTTATTTATATTTAAGCCTGTTGTTGCAGACATTGTGTCAATCCATCTAGTTAAGGGTCTTCCTTTTTTTTTGTTGACCTGCCACTCTCCCAAATATTATGTCCTTCTCCAGAGATTGGTCCTTCCTGATGACATGTCCAAAATACATAAGATGCAGTCTAGCCAGCCTTGCTTCAAAAGAGCACTCTGTGACAATTCTTCTAGGATGGATCTGTTTGTTCTTCTGGCAGTCCATGGTATATTCAATATTCGTCTCCATTACCTTAATTCAAAAGCATCAATTCTCCTGTCTTCCTTATTTAGCATCCAGCTTTCATAAGCATATGATGCAACTGCAAATACCATGGCATGAGGCAAGAGTACCTTTGTCTTCAGTGTGACATCTTTACTTTTCAACACTTTAAAGAGGTCTGTTGTAACAGCTTTTCCTAATGTAAGGGCTAGGGTTTTGGCTCATTTGGTAGAGGGCCTCTCTGTACTCTCTGAAGTCTCAGTTCAATCACCAGCACCTCAAAAATGGGAAAAGGATGTGGCAATCCAGTCCTGAAGCAATCCCCAAACAACCAGCCATTAAATACCCTACAAGGGTTGCTATGAGTCAGACCTAGCCCAACAGCATCTAACAACATTTCCTACTGCAGTGGTCTTTTGGTTTCTTGACTACTGCTTCAATGGGTGTTGACTGCAGAACCAAGTAGAGCAAAATCTTGGACAACCTCAATCTTTCTCCATTTACCATGAAGTTGCATACTGATCCAGTTATAGGATTTTTGTTTTCTTGATGTTAAGGTACAATCCATACTGAAGGATGCATTCTTTGATCTTCATCAGTAAAGGTTTCAAATCATCTTCAGTTTCAGCAAGCAAAGTTGTGTCATCTGCATAACACGGTTGTTAATGATTCTTCATCTATCCTGATACCACATTCTTCATAAAGTCCAGCTTCTAGGATTATTTGCTGAGCATAGAGATTGAAGAGGCACAGTGAAAAGCTACAGCCCTGATACATTTCTTTCTTGACTTTAAACCAGGCAGTGTTTCCTTGTTCTGTTCAACAAATGCCTCGTGGTCCATGTACAGATTCTTCCTGAGTACAATTAAGTGCTCTGGTATTCCCATTCTTCTCAATGTTTTACTTGTTATGATCTACACAGTCAAATACTTTTGTATAGTCAAAGAAACATAAATAGACATCTTTCTCATATTCTTAGCTTTCAACTAATATCAATCTGACATCAGCAATGATGTCCCTGGTTCCACGCCCTCTTCAGAATCTGGCTTGATTTTCTGGCAGTTCCCTATTAATATACTGCTACAATTGCTTTTGAATGATCTTTAGCAAAATTTTACTTGTGTGAGATATTAATTTGCTAATTTCCACATTCATCTGGATCCCCTTTGTTGGGAATAGTCACAAATATGGATCTCTTCCAGTCAGTTGGCTAGGTAGCTGTTTTCCATATATCTTGGCATAAACAAGTTAGCACCTTCAGTGCTGCATGTTTGTTTAAACATCTCAATTGGTATTCCACCAATTCCTAGCGCCTTGTGCTTTGCCAGTTCTTTCAAGGCAGCTTCTACTTCTTCCTTCTATACCCTTGGTTCCTGATCATATGCAACCTCTTGAAATGGTTTACCATCCACCAATTCTTTTTGATATAATGACTCTGTTCCTTCTATCTTCCTTTGAGGTTGTTTTGTGTCTCTTAATATTTTCCCTGTAGAATCCTTCACTATTGCTGTGGGGAGCAAGCCTCCCAGTCAGGCCCAGACACAGATACTGAACACAGTTCACTCGGGACCCTTGGGTGAGGGGCATGGACCCCTGCTGCCCTCGGGACCCTGGCAGAGATGGGAGAAAGGAAAAGCCTCAGGCGCTTTTGCTTTCCAGGGGCAAACACCTGTGTTGGTAGTCTCGGTGGTCACAAGAAGACAGCTGTTGCTTCATCGGTGATCAGATGGAGAGCAGTTCTTTCCTTGTTGATGGTCGCAGCAGGGAAGGCGTTCTTTCCTCACCGAAGGTCCTGGCGAGAGAGCAGGAAAGCTATTTCCTCATCGGTAGTCTGGGTGAGAACGAGGTCTTTCCTTGTTGGTGGTCAAAGATCCAGGCCAAAAGGGTCGAGCTGTTTCCTTGCCGATGGTCCGAATGAGGGGAAAGTGAAAAGAGTTAAAAAGGATCAAGCTGCCACAGCGCAGCTCCTTATATAGCTCGCCCATGGAATGGCCTGAATCAATCAGCTGAGTCCAATTGTCCAATCAGGTTCGGGGGATTTGTGAAGGGTTTTATACAAACGTGCAACCAAGTTACTTTCATTTTCCCTAGATTTCTAATTTACAAACCAGATATTTAAAAGCCATTTTCCCAGTTTGGGGTTTTTTGCCGATTTCCTCCCAGTTTTTCCCTACATATTGCCACTCAAGGCTTGAATTTTTTTCTTCAATTCTTTAAGTTTGATAAAAAACAAAGCATGTTCTTCCTTTCTGGTGTTCTGTCTCCAGCTCTTTGCACATTATAGTTGACTTTGTCTTCTTGAGCTACCCTTTGAAGTCTTCTTTTTTAGTTCTTTAACTTTGTTATGTTTTCCTTTTACTTTAGCTGATCAACATTCAAGGGCAGTCTCTTTTGAAGTGTAATTGGTCTTTCCTTTTTTTCCTGTCTTTTTAGCAACCTTTTTCTTTTCTCTTATGTGATATCTTTGATTTCATACCACAACTCATCTGCTCTTCAATAATTAGTGACTAATACATCAAATCTGTTCTAGAAATGGTCTCTGAACTAAAGTGGGATATATTCACCATCATACCTTGGCTCTCATACATTTGTTCTCATTGTCTTCAGTTTCAGTTTTAACTTGCATATGAGCAGTTGTTGGTCTGATCCCCAGTCTGCACCTGTTCTTGTTCTGACTTTTGATATTGAGTTTTTCTGTCATGTCTTTCCACAAATGTAGTCAGTTTGGTTCCTGTATGTTCCATCTGGTGAATTTCATGTATATAGTCACAGTTTAGATTAGTGAAAAAATGTATTTCCAATGAAAAGTTCATTAGTTTGACAAAAATTCTATCATGATCTCCAGCATCATTTCTGTCACTGAGACCATAATCTAATTTTCCTGGATTCATTCTATTTACATTCCACATTCCAATTATTAATGGATGTTTACATTTGTTCCTTCTCATTCTGAGTCTTGCCACATCAGCAAATGGAGGTCACTGGAACTTTACTCCATTCCCATCATTAAGGTTAACTCTACTCTGAGAGGCCTCTTTTCCCCAGTTGTCTTTTGAATGCCTTCCAACCTCATTTTTCTGGCACCATTTCTGCCGGTGTTTCTCTGCTCTTCATAGGGTTTTCAATGGCTACTTGTTTCAAGAGTAGGTTGCCATGTCCTTATCCCTAGTCTGTCTAATCTGGAAGTTCACCTAAACCCTGTCCACCATGGGTGACCCTGCTGGTATCTGTAGTACCAGTGGCATAGCTTTCAGTATCACAGCAGCACCCAAGCCCCCACAGTATGGCAAAGTGACAAACAAGTAGGGGAAACCATAATATACGTAACCTAAAATCACGGTTAATAAATGCACATGCCCCTTTTTTTGTATTAGCACTATAGATTAACTTGTATGAAATACCTTCTAATGAACTTGCTCTGGTGTAGAAATCATAGAAATAATTTATAAATGATAAAAGCGCATTTAAGGATGTTGTTGAGGTGCCATGGAGCCAGGTGTGAGTCATAGCAACCCTATGTACAACAGAATGAAACACTCTCCAATTCTGCACCAGGCACACAATCTGATTTATGTTTAAGTCCATTGTTTCAGACACTGTGTCAATCCATCTAGTAGAGGATTTTCCCTTTTTTCATTGACCTATCACTGTCACAAACATGATGTCCTTCTCCAGGGATTGGTCCCTCCTGACTACATGTCTGAAATATGTAAGACACAGTCTAGCCATCCTTGCTTCCAAGGAGCACTCTGATTGCACAGCCTCTAGGACAGATCTGTTGGTTCTTTTGGCAGTGGATGGTACATTCAATGTTCATCTCCAACACCATAATCCAAAAGCATCAATTCTTCTCCTGTCTCCCCTTGTTCAATATCCAGCTTTCACAACCCTATGATACGACTGAAAATACCATGGCATGAGTCAGGTGCACCTTCGTCTTCAATGCGAAGGTGCAAAGACGAAGGTGCGTCTTCGTCTTTCAATACTTTAAAGGGATCTTTTGCCACAGCTTTTCCCAATGCAGTGCGTCTTTGGATTTCTTGATTGCTGCTTCCATGGGTGTTGATTGTAGAACCAACTAAAGCAAAATCTTGGACAACCTCAATCTTTTCTCCACTTATCATGAAGCTGCATACTGATCCAGTTGTAAGGATTTTTGTTTTGTTGATGTTGAAGCTAAGTCCATACTGAAGGCTGTGTTCTTTGGTCTTCATCAGTAAGGGCTTCAAATCCTCTTCACTTTCAACAAGTAGAGTTGTATCATCTACATAAAGCAGGTTGTTAATGAGTCTTTCTCCCATCATGATGCTGCATTGTTCATAAAGTCCATCTTCTCAGATTATTTGCTCAGCATAGAAATTGAAGAGGTATGGTGAAAGGATACAGCCATGATGCACACCTTTCTCAATGTTAAACCTGACAATGTTTGCTTGTTCAGTTTGAATGACTGCCTCCTGGCCCAAGTAGAGATTCTTCATGAGGATAGATGCATGAAAATAGGACTTTATGAGAGGTAAAATTTAGATGCTTGAAAATAGGAGTTAATGGGAGGGAAGTTTTACCAAATAATGTTTTCTAAGTATAATTGAAATGATCATTCACGTAATTAAAAATAGTAAATATTGTCCCAGCTTTTTTTTTTTAAGGTAAACATTCTTCAACCTAGATTGAGAAATATATCAAGATCTTTAAGATGAGCTTAGCAAGAAGATTGCCAGTGCCCTGGTGGAGCCCTACCCTCCTGTACATCCCCTTCTGACAAACATCCTTTCAGATACAGGGTTGTAGCCTCTAATGCCTTAATAATGCATGCAGATATGGCCATTAAAACTTTTACTGTCAGACTGATCACATTCATAATTTATTGACTTCTTTTAGTTTTCTAGCAAATAGTATTTAGCAAGTTACCACAGTGGAATTCAGAGCACCTATATTTCTGAACACCACTACTATGTACATGGAATGCAATCTGATCTTAAAACAAGTTTTGCCATTTACCTTGCAACCTTTTTGTTGTTGTTGGTAAGGAAACTCTTTGTATTTTTTAATTTCTTATTTTTTCTTTAAGAAAATGTGGAAAGGGGATATAATGACAGACATGAGTCCAGTTTTATTATTTCAATCCATTATTTGCTCCCCATCAGATTCATATTTGTGGTTATGTGCTCTGCATGGCAAGTGCTGAGAAAACATTTGTACAATATCTTGACAAGGAAGGCTTGACTGTATAGAGTATAGTGACTTCACTGTTTAAGATCTTCATGTGTTTATTAAGAGGAAAAAAAACCTCAGATACTAGTTAATTATATTCATTTGAATTACTACATCTTGTGGTGAGTATATTAAATTTATTAAATAGTTTAAGTTTATTCAATACAGAATTACAGCAGTTTTATTGATATACTGGCAAGGAAACAAACATGACCACTCTTTACCATCTGTTTATAATGCTATATAAAGAAGACCATGTTGGTTACCATGGAAACTACATTTCCAAAATCACTGAATATTTGCTTAAATTCTCCAGTCTTTTAAAGTCATAAGCTTTTTCCTGAGAAGAATAGAAAATACATTTTAAATTTCTCAGTGATTTTCTAAAAGTCTTTCTTCTGTAAAATTCATTTATGTCTTGGCTGATATTTTGCCTCAGGGTTTCATGAATTAATTTGGGGGCTCTTAATTTCATAGTCTTTGATATTTTCAGTTGGGGAGAAAATATTAATGCTATCCTATTGAGGGGTGCCACCTATCTTTTTATAAGCAAAGACTTTGCTTCTTCATAAAAACTTTCTATTGGTATGAAAATAAAATGTAGTCTGAAGAGGTAACAAATATAATATGGTATCTAGAGAAGAAAGGAGGTTGTAATGTAATTATAGTGGCTAACCATGTTTAGTTATTACTCTCATATTAGCTAATAGGAGAAAAACTACAACAAGGGAATACTTGACTTTAAACAGAATGGTTCAGACTTTAAAAAGTATGGCTATTAAAAAAATACTTCATTGTTAAAACTAAATAAAATCAATTGATATTCCTGGGAATCTTGCCTAGGGAAGAAAGAAGTAAAATATAGGTTAGTAAGAACTAGTAAGGACTGGGGTTTAGCTCAGTAGGTAGAATACTACTGTGCATTCTCTGAGGTTCTGGGTTCAATCCCCATCATTATAAAAATGGAAGAAGGACAGGCAATCCACTCCCAAAAGCAATAAGAAAAACTAGTAAAGCATATATTTTATTGGGCACAAATGTTACATATCTGTAATCCCAGTGATTTAGGAGGCAGAGGAAGTAGTAATCACGAATTTGAGGCCAGAGGCAGCCTGTGTAACTTAGCAAGACCTTGTCTCAGAGTAAAAAATAAAAAAGGAACTGAGGAGGGCAGCTCAGTGGTGGAAGCTCCCTGGGTTCAATCCCCCAGACTAGTTCTTACTAATCTTATACTAAATTTTCCTAATCCAAAATTATTGCATGTGTCTACATGTTTTACTTATGCAAACTTAATGTCTGTATAGACAGTCAAAAAGCATGTTGCCGTATTCTTCAATTTTTTTTTAATTTTCATGGTCTGTAAAGTTATTATTGACGTTTTTATGTAGATAAAATAGGATTGTGTTTGTTGTTCCACTTTCACTAAAGCCAAAAATCATTGGCTGTATGGATAATGGTACTTTTGATAATAGAACATAAATAAGATGGTTTGCCTGGCACAGAATCGGCAAGTGTTTCGATCTGCTGTACATAGGGTCTCTATGAGTCGGACTCGACTCGACGGTACCTAACAACAACAACAAGTGCATATTGAGCACATAGTGTTGGCCAGGGAGTATACTTAGCATTTTAAATTCTAAGTGGGTGTTTTGTTGTTTGGAGGAGGATTGTTTATTTGTTTTTAATCTTCATAATACTCCTACAGGGTCAGTTCTGTAAGATTACACACATTCTCTAAATCCAGGTTTCTCAACCTTGGCACTTTGTTATAGGAGACTGTCAGGTATGTTATAGGATGTTCAGAAGAAACCCTGGCCTCTATCTTCTAGAAACCAACAGGATCCTTATAAGTTGTGAGAATCAAAGATATCTCTAAACATTGCCAAAATCCCCTTCGGGAGAGGAGGAGGAAATAGCTCCCAGTTGAGAATCACTGCTTTACATGAACCAGCCAGTTTTTTTTGTTTGTTTGTTTTGGTGGACACAGTCCACCATCAATTCTAATACCAGTTACTCTCCAGTTTTGTTCAGTTATTGGTGAGTATAATAAATCAAACCCATGTGTTACGATAATGCTCTTAGATTGTGGATTTTGAAACTATTTTGCAGTATAATGAAATAAGTGCATTATTTGCATGTATTCACATATAAATGCCAGACTAAGATTATTCTACTTGTTTTTTTCTATTACCAACTTGTGTAAGACTGTCTAGTATAGTTTGTGTGAATCTTTTCTGTAGTATTGGAAAATAAAAAGGTCAGTCATGGCCCATCTCTACAAAGTTAAAGAATCTTTTTTGGATAAATTCATATTCGTAGTTTAGTGGTTAAAGTTAATTTTATGCTTAAAGAATCTTGTAGATAAAGTCATAATAGCAATTTATTAATTAAAGCTAATTTTCTGCTCCTTTTAAAAAACATGAATTTTCATGCTGCATTTTCTTATGAAAGTTTGCCTTAATGCAAAACACATTTCTTAGCAATGTTTTAAAATTGAGATATTGTGAAATGAGGCTTAATGGTTCTCTGAATTGTTAACGTTTCTTTGATTCATGAAGTTTCTTTATCATAAAGTCTTAACTTACCAGTCTACTTTCCTAAACATCTCTTTAAAATATGATAATGTTTTCCTATTATCTGACAGATTATTTCAAAAATGTATGTCAGTACATGGCTCAGTTAGTGCGGTTTGTCAGGAAATGACTAGATCTTACTATTGTTAATTAAAAGAACTTTTTGGATGAATGCAGACATAGCAAATAATAGCTTTTTTAGGAATGTGAGAATATTAGATCCTTTAGATAAGAAGTTGTGTGAAATAATTATATTAAAATTTTAAAGACTTTTTTTTTTAAGTGTGTGTGGCGGTTACTGAAGGTTGAACCCTAGGCCACACATATGCTTTGCAAGCACTCTACCACTGAGCTGCACCCCAGACCAGTTTTTGCTTTTTTTTTTTTTTTTTTAAACACATTCTCAGTAAGTTATGCAGGCTTCCTCTGGCCTCGACCTTGCAATCCTCCTTTGTCTGCCTCCCAAGTCGCTGGGATTACAGGTGTGCACCACTGCACCCAGCTACTATTATACTTTTGAGGTAGGCATTGTCTTGCACAATATTTATCATATTTTGAGATCAGATTGAATGGGAACCAGAGTATGCAGTGAGAAAGTGACATCAATTTACTGAAACAGTCAAAATGCAAATTTGTGATTATGGAACAAACTAAATTTGAGGTGGGTGGGAAGAATAAATACAACATCATTTCTGTGACCTTTCTGCCAAAGATCCATAACCTGAATCCAATCACAAATATCAGACAAACTCACAGTGATAGAACTATAACATAGCTGTCCTGTAATCTTCAAAATTGTCAAAACCATAACATCAAGTAATGACTAAGAAACTGTTCCAAATTAAAGAAAAATAAAGGGACACAATAACTAAATGCAAAGTATAATTCTGAACTCATCTTTTTTCTAGAAAAGATATTATAGTATAATTGATGGCATTTGAATGAGGTCTGTGATTTAGATAGTGAGAATGTATTTCTGTTAATTTCCTGATGTCAGAGATTATATTGTGGTTATTAGGAATATATTCTTATGTGTAACACATACACCCTAAAATATTCCAGGGTGATGGAGTACCAAGTCAGCAACTGCCTTTTGTTTTTTGGGGTTTTTTTGTGTTTTTTCCAATGCTGGGGATCAAACCCAGGACTATGCATGCTAGTGCTCCTCCACTGAGCTGCACCCTAGTCCAGCAACTGACTCTTAATGTTTCTAATATAGAAAGGTTCTTTATTCAATAGTTGGAACTTCTCTGTGAGTTTGAGATTGTTATTAAATGGCAAGGCTGGGAAAAGCTATAGGCTTTAGAGTCCCTAATGCCTCAATAGAATCATGACTATACTACTTATTTATCACTTCTTTGGGCCTTAGTTTCTGCATCATTAAAGTCAGGAAAAAAGTATTAACATACAAGTTTGTGTGCCATTAGAGTAAATTTTAAAAGGGCTAAGAGTAGTGCCCGCAATAGATATTTGCTATTACATTATGTGAACAATCACTTTTACCTTTTTTTTTTTACCATTTTAGGATAAAGTGGCCAAGATTAGATCCTTACTGTATCAGTGAGCAGTATTAAGAATCTTGGACTATTTTTTATTGGTTGTGATAAAGTGGCTTTTGTACTTATAGAAACATTTCAGTATAGAAATATGGAGTAAACATTATGGTATAGGTCAACACACTGAAATAACTGTAGATACTAGGTTTTTTTTAATTTGGTAATTATAGAGCTTAAAAACTACTAACAATAGCTGTTTTATTTTAGCTTGGTATTCCAATCATTGTTTAAAGCCTTTCAGCCTACCTAGCAATAATAAATTCTAGCCTGTTTGTGTTTCATGCCTAAATTCCCATCTGCCTATTCACATTGGAGTTGTATCCATGCCTCAACATTATTAGTCCCTGGGAACCAAAGAACTTCAACAAAGTAGTAATTAAGGTAGTAGTTTTATAGTCAAATCATCTTGATTTTGAGTCCTGACTCTCCTATGGACTTTCAGTCTTGCACAAGAAACTGATGTCTCTCAGCTTCAGTTCTCACCTGTAAAATGGAGATGGCCATAGTTCCTGGTACACAGAGTTGTGGCTTGCATGTGAAGTGTGTAGCCCATAGTATATGCTGTAAAAGTATTAGCCTGCTCCTTATCCCTTCATCCCTCTTGCCATCACCTCACCTGGAAAAGTCAATCAAAATGATAGGCAAGTGGATGTCCATAAATTCCATTGCTTTATTTGGGGCATAGGGTAGAATCCATGACTTACCTCTGATTACATTTTTCTCATTTCTAGTGAAATAAAGGCTATCATGTTCAACTCATGCCTAGAAACTTTTCAGAAAGGAAAACTGGGGTTGGGTTGGGGGGCAATCTAATGAGGCAAAGCCTAATGATGACCACAGCATTTTCAACATTTCCTACACTTTATAGCTATCGTGCTGCCCTTTACTTTCCATTGCCTTTAAAAAATGGACTATTTTAATATTAATTAGGACACAATACAGGTAATAAGATGGAACAGAAAGTCAGCAACTCTTGTTGTAAGTTATTATATTTCACATACAGATTTCCTATCTTATTTTAATATATTCCTGGAAATAAAAAATGTTATTGTTAGGTGCTGTCAAGCTGATCCCGACTCATAGTGACCCTCATAGGATTTTCAATGGCTGATTGTTTTCGAGATTTCTTTGGGAGTGGATTGCTATGTCCTCCCAATAAAAAAATCATAGAATGTATATAAATAATTTCTGTTAACTTAGTAGCCCTTCACTCAATCTTCCTGTGAAGAAATTTACAATCTGCCCAATTTTTAAAAAGGACTCAATGTACTCAGAAAAGAATGAGGAAAAACGTGATCTCCTCCTTCCCTAAAAGTTGTAAATGTGTAAGGTCGGATCAAAATAAAACGGGGGGGGGGGGGCTA
>VMDO01009521.1:0-19611 GCA_007922755.1 Pedetes capensis | reverse complement strand
CTTTGTGGATTCTTCATACCACTTAGTGTCCCCACCCCAAACCCTAGTCATTTTTCCACATCAGTGATAGAGGATATTTTTTGGTTTTGATTTGTTTTTTAAATATCTGATTATGGTTAATAAAATATAGTAATGTCTTCCCATTTCTCTTTGGATAAGGAATAAACATCTGCCATGGCAAATTCAACCTGTGTGGTCTAATCCCTGTGTATTCCAACCTCCTTTCATCCAGTGCTCTCAGCTCACACATGCCTGTTCTGCCATGAATGCACTCCCCTTACCTGTTCTCTTTCTGTAGCTTTCTTTTACATCTGTCCTTCTTTTGTATGTCAGCTCAGTCATCACTTCTTCAAGGAAACCTTTGGCTTTCCTGATGCAGTTAGTTCCTCTACTATAAACTTATGGTACTGTCTCCTTTTTTCTTTGTCAGACTTATTACTATTATAGTTTTATATTTGTTGTGATTCTTTCATTATTTTCAGTATCTTCCACTATATCCTAAGCTCTACAAGTTCCATGCCTGATTTTGCTTGCCATAGCAAGTATTCAGTGTTCAGTTTATATTAGGTGAATGAATAAATGAATGAATGATGAAGTTTTCATTTTCATCAGTTAAAAGGAAAACAATTCTGTAGAACTTCAGTGATAACAATTACAGGATACTAAATACTGCTTTCATTTATGACATGATGACAATATGGCTGTTAATTTTTATATCTACTATATATAATTTGAAGTATTAAATAATTAAATATAAGTGAATATAAATATAAGTAATATAAGTGAAATCATACAGAATCACAGTGTAAGGAAGGCCTCCAGATGCCAAGTAGTCTGAGCTTGTGTGGAATGTGTCAGAAGCTATGCCACTTCTTAAACATCTCTAGCAACATCTCTAGTAAACAAATGTCTCAAACAAATCACCAGAGACAGCTCTGATTTTTCATTTCTTCATGTGGAGCCAAAATTAGCCTGCTGTAGGGTCTAAGTGTTAATCACTAAAGTCATATATAATGGGTCCCTCTCCTGTCCTCCTTATGGAAGACTTTCAAATGAGTAGATAATGCTCCTGTGTTATTATTTCTCCCAATTCCCCCCTTCACAGACTGTGTTCCTGCATATTGCTTCTGGAAACAAGTGTCTTCTCCTCTCTCATTAAAACCTTCACACATTGTTCTCTCTCCAGAAAACTTTTACTACATACGCCCCATCCCCAGTTCCCCCAGCTGCCTCTTCCTCATTCTTTACATCACATAAAGGTCTTTTTAATCCCCCAGTGGGTTATGTTAGTTGCCACTTATCTGTCCTCTCACAACCCTTTTCATACAAAGCATACATGAGCATACAAAGTAGCTCATGCCACATTTTATTGTGATTTTTAAAATCCAGACTATTATCTACAAGAAGAGAGGCCACATCTCACCAGGACTCCTCATGTCCTGAAATGCCTGTTTAGCACCATGCCTAACATATGTACCTCAGTGCCGGTTTTAGGTGTGTTAATGAATGATTTTTAAAAATGGTGTTTGGGAAACGGTTTACTCAAGCTGTTAATCTGTCCTTCAGGTTGTTAACAGCCTGTTGCAAGTGAACATTAAGGGTCAGAAGGTGTGCTTTTCTGAATGCTCTCTTGATCTTTGTCAGCCAATCTATTACAGTTTCTTTTCTTGACCTCTCAGTAACACATTCTGAAACAGGAAGGCATTTCAATGATAATGATGTTGGGGGTGGGGTGGGAAGAATTCCATGCCTTCTGTTATGTGGGGGAGATTAGAAACATAAACAACATTTATGAGATTATATATACTGATAAGAATGGGGAAGACTTGTGAGATGGAAGGAGAGAGTAGAGGGAAGAAAATGTAGGAATTAAGAAAAGGATTGTAAAAAAGGAACAAAGAGAATGTAATTTGCTAATCACTTGATCTCCTACCATGTGTTTCCACGGTGTAGTACACTTTTACCCATGTTGGCCCTTCCATATAATGACTATGGAAAGTAGACACTGTTACTCTCACTTTATAGAAGAGGGAGCAGCTTCTGGGTCATACCACTGGTGAATGACAAAAGAATTTTTCAGACATAGGCCTGTTTGGTCCTAAAGCCTACTGTTCTAATTTGACTTAGTAAATAGATTTGTCCATGAGATGAAACAGATGGAAAGTCACTGTAGCATAACAGTTAACAGTGTACATAGGCTCTGGAACCTATTTGCCTGGTTCAGATCTTGGCTCTGGCGCCTACCTTGGATGAGTTATTTGATCTCTCTGTGTGCCTCATTCTTTTTATCTGTAAAATCAGGATAATTTGGTGCTTTCCTCTTTGACTTGTAAATTAGTTAATATATAGTAAAATGTTCAGAACAGTTCCTGACAAATAGAAAGCAATGTATAAAGCACTAAATAAGATTTAGTGCTGCTGTTATTATTAATCCCCTGTGGAAGATACCATCTCTGAGAAGTTTGAGGAAAATGTTATCAAAATTGGTGCCAGAGCTGTTTCATCAGTGCAACTCAGTCAGATTTATCTCCAGTTTTGCTTATTTGAATTCTTACTGTGTCATCGTATCCTTTGTCCCTGGTAAGGCCCAACCCCAACACACACACACACACACACACAGTCTTCACCCTCTTTTCTCTTTCTAGACCAATTCAGACCTTCTCTTTAATTCTTATTAAAATAGAGAATAAAGATTCTTGTAGGTAATACATTTATAAGGATCCAGTTGCCTCAGTTAAAATTTGCAATTCAAAGCCAAAGATTTAGAAAAACTCCTTGTTTTATAGTTTCTTGTGCTGAAATAGGGTGCTTCCCAGCCTCCCTGTAATTCTAATCCATAGGATTTAAACTGATTATTACATGATAATAAAGAGCTAGGAACTTTTCTGATGATTATTTGCTTCTGTTGTGTCTAACTTAATTACTTTAACTTCATTTTCCTAGAAAATTAGAACTTTTTAAAATCACTGACTCTTCTTTCTGAAGACCATGTATTTGGTTAAGGGGGAAACATAGGCAGTCAAAGAGCTATGGCTGTTACTTTGCGGAGAACTTAGAATTTATCTTATTTTGAAACTAATGAAGTTTGGTAAGAAAAGCCCTGTTACAAATTTCTGTTTAGAGGCTTGAGGGGCAACGATTTTGCTTAAGTAATGGATTAATTTATTATTTTTGGTTATGTTAACATAATTAACTCAAATTGATTCTTTGTTTAAAACTCACCGATGAAGTCTAAATAATTCAATGAAGTATTATCATACTAATTTTTAATGCTGCTTTTTTTAACCACATTCAAGAATGATACATGCATCCTATTCATGTATGTTATAATGTAATCTCTTTGATCAGTACTTAGGAGAACATTCTAAATACTAATTTATTGTAATATTTTGCCTGTAGTTTATTTTTTTAATGATGCTATTTAGCCCTTGTATGACAATCATCATTTGTAATACTTTAAAAAGAAAATGTGATTCTGGGAAATATTCCTAACCTTAGTTATAGCAGAAATCATTAAAGTTCAACCCTTATAACATAAGAAATATGACACCCTAAATTAAAGCCTTATTGTTGCCTAGAACAATAATGCTTTCCATAAGTAATAGGAAATGACATGGTTTTTGCTGATGGCATTGATTTCCATTTATTTAAATGCATTTTAAAATAATTTAAATTTGTGTAATCCTTTCTCTGAGCTTCTTCTCTACCTATGAAGACAAATCATCTTTTACTACTCTCCCTTACCACCATCAACACCAAATAATATCATTTCATCCAAGCCATGCTGCTTCATTATTTCAGTTGCTCTTACCTACCACAAAACAGTTTAAAACTATGGCTTCCTCTTGTTATCCAAGCAGATGATTACAGTTGTGAGGGAGGGACTTAAAGTTAGCTCAGTGGTGGAACACTAGTCTAGCATACTCAAAGCCCCAGGTTCCATCCCCAGCACCATTTTTTAAAAAAAGAAAAAGTCAGGCTCTGTGGTGCATGCCTGTAATGTCAGCTATTTGGGAAGCTTTGGTAGGAGGGTTACAGATTAAAGGCCTGAGGCGACCTGTGCAGTTTAGTGACATCCTGTCTCAAATATAAAATAAATAAATAAATAAAAAGGGGAGTAGAAGTGCAACTCAATGATGGAGTGCTTGGCTAGCATGCCCTAGGCCTTGGGTTCAACCCTCAGTGCTGCAAGTAAGATAAGATAAAATAAAATAAAAAATAAAGACTGTGAGGTAGGATATAGACAATGGGAAGTTCTCATCAAGCTTCATAATTTGAGGGTGTCACTTTGAAAAGTCAGCCATGGGTTTCTCTGTTTCCTGAATTCATTGCTTCCTCACTCTTTTCTCTTCTAATTATATTCCTTTTCAGTCTATTCCACTGTCTAGAATTAGAAGTTCGGCCATACTTGTAACAATCTTCTAGCTTGGTTTGATTGATCCTGTGAGGTATACTAATTCTCTTCTTTCTTTGCTTGTTGGCAGGGGTCTTGTACATGAGAGCCAGCATAACCTCCAGTTGAGAGGCTTGGTGGTATTGCTCATTTCTAAAGCAGCCGGGCCCAGTGGTGTGGATGCTTCATGTCAGAACTATGACATGGTCAGTGGGATATACTCCTGGTAAGAAGCAATTAGCCTTTCAACTTTGCTCTTTTGATTGTGTTTTCTTTTACAGAACAGTAGCTCTTTGTCATTCTCTGATTCAAAGATAGATTAAAATATATTGTAAGCTTTCCTTATAAGAGAAACAAATTTGTTTCCTTTTCTTAATTAGTTTGATAGTCTTGGCCCCTCTGTGCATCTCCCTGGTAAATTTCCTCACACATTTGATTCAAATACTTTCATTTCTGTCTTGGGTATTTAAAATGTTCTATTCAGCACTCCCTCTCCCCCATATTATGGTATCATCATGTTTCTGTAGAGACCGGTGTCACTTACTTCAGGATTTATCATTTTTAAACCTATTCACAATAATATCTACTTGTATAAAGATTGATGCTGCTTTCATTGTAGGAGAAGCAGTCTACTTCAGTACTATATCTTTTATTTGATTTTGCTTATTTTTATGGTAAGAAATTTTTACTGGTTACTAGAATAAGAAATTTTTCCATCTTACACATTTAGATTAAAAAAATAAATTTATAAGTATGTATTACTCCTTTTTGTTGCATATAAAATGAATTGATTTTTTCAGTTTTGTTTTAAAAAAATCATTGTATATATGTTTAGTAACATTTCAGCAATAACTTTATTTAATCCTAGCAATATGCTTGGCACTAGGTTAACAGCCTATATAGAAGTAACAATCTACAGGTGGACTTTGGCAAGTGAAATTTGTTGTTGTTGTTGTTAGGTGCTGACTAGTTGTGTCCAATTCATAGCAACCCTCATAGGGTTTTTAATGGCTGATTATTTCGGGATTGCCTCAGGAGTGGATTGCCATGTCCTTTTCCCATATGTGAAATTTAAACCACCCTAAAAACTTCATGAAAAGGAAGTTTTCTTCATAAAAAGAAGCATTTCTAGAAATTTTGGCTTTTTTGATTTCCTTGAAAAATCCATCCAAATCCTTGATTTTTTTTTTTTTTTTACGAAGCAGTAGTATCCATAAATATTTGTTTCTCTTGTAATATTTAGAGGTGACTATTAATCAGCAACCCACTCCTAAAAGGGCTGGGATTTAGCTCAGTGGGTAGAGCGCTGTGCTGCAGTCTCTGAGGTCCTGAGTTCAATTCCCAGCACCGCAAAAATGGGAGAAGGGCCTGGCAATCCACTCCCAAGGCAATCCCAAAACAGTCAGCCATTGAAAACCCTATGAGGGTTGCTATGAGTTGGATAGCGACTCGACGGCACCTAACAACAACAACAACACTCCTAGAAATCAATCAGCCATTGAAAACCCTATGAATAGCAGAGAAGCACTGCCAGTAGTGTTTCGCCTGTTGTACATAGGGTCGCTATGAGTCAGATACTGACTCAACAGCATGTAACAACCACAACAACATTGCCTGCTACCTACAAAGTCCAATGATCCTTCCTCATTAACAAGCAACCAAAAATTAACGTTGTAGCTACAAATGACAACTCCTACAGCCAGAATCATTTTGTACACCATTTACCATTTGTCCATATAAGTATCTTCACTAGAAGGGGTATTTTGGGATCATTTTCAGTTTCTACTCACTCAAATAATTTTTGTTTTATGCTTTTAGATTACTAATCATTTTTAGCACAGTTATCTCATTTGATCCTTATAATAATGCCATAGATAAGAATTGCTGTACTCACTTTACTCTTGAGAAAACAGTTTTAAAACTGAGATTTTTCCAGGTAATACAGCTAGCAAATGGGAAAGTTGAGGTTCTGTGGATCTCTTCTTCCCTCCAAATCTCATGTGTCTACCTCTCTGTTCTCTTTCAAAGAATTTATTTCACTTGTAGATTTTGTTAGCATATCAAAAAAGATCTTTTTGTAAAAATGTCTTCAAAAAATTATTTATGGAAAGTTACTTGGAAAATCTCTAATACATGTAAATCTTTTCCCCAAACCTATTTGAATTAGTTGGGAGACGGACCCGGCAACCCACTCCCAAAAATCAATCTGCCATTGAAAACCTTATGAACAGCAGAGAAGCACTGACAATAGTGTTTCATCTGTTGTAGTAGGGTCGCTATGAGTCGGATACCAATTCAACGGCACCTAACAACAACAACATTTGGATTAGAGTTCAAAACTTTACCTTATAAATTTTATAAGAAACTCATGGCTAAGTTCAGTCTTGGTTACTATAGAAAATGTGTAAAGATCTAGGAAGAATATCAGTCACCTACTAGTCCCTGGAAAGCAAACATATCTCATATCACCATATAGCCCATGTATTTCTGTCCTGTTAGGAATTCTGTTGATTTTCTGCTGAAGTTGACTCTTGTCTTATTTGTAAGTTGTCTTGCTTGTACATTGGGCGACTATATGTGTGTGAGTGTGTGTGTGTATATATACATATATATTGAGCACCAGCTATATTTTATATAAATACACACACACACGCACATATTGAGCACCAGCTATATTTTATGTCTAATAACCCTTGGAAAATACTACTTAATGCATAATAGGTGCGCAATGTTTATTTTTTGCGTAAGCAAATCATCCTCTTCTCACAGAAGAGACAACCATTACTGAACTTAAGACTTGTCTAAAATCTTGTATGTAGGAAGTGATAGAGTTGGGATTGAAATCTTATTTTTACTCTGAAGTATCTAGGCCTTCTACAGTTCAGGAGTTAGTATCTATATGAACATGGTACACCATGATGTTACCTCATCTTTCTAATTCTTATCTAGCATCTAAAAACAATCATATTGCTTTCAAGCCGTCCCATAATGCATTTGGCAAATGATCATTGTAATGTGAGCAATCTGAGTAGAAGATCTTTGCAAAAGAGTATATGTACATTATGAGTACATATGTACATACATTATGAGTACAAAATTATGAGTACTCAGCCAAATAAGGCTGAGTGTGGTGGCATTAGCCTTTAATCCCAGCATTTGGGATGCTAAGGTAAGAGGATTTCAAGTTTGAGGTCAGCCTGGACTACATAGCGAGACCCTGTCTCACAAGAAAAAAGAAAGAACAGAAGGCCTTTCCAAATAATATAAGGGATTTTATCTTCAACTGTATATAATCCAAAATTACATTTAGGGAATAATCCTGACATACAGTTGTGGGCTGTTTTCTATAATCAAATTTGATCTAGTAAATCATTGGTGTGTTTGGGTGTTTTACACACTATAATGTGAAAAAGTAATTTGGTATAGTACTTTGAGAATTTGGTATAGTAATTTGTTTCTCTACCCCTGAAGTCAGTTTGTTTGGCTCCTGCTTCCTTAATTATTCAAGTGTAACTTTTGCTGGAGGCTTGTATCTATTATGCCATAGTGAATTATTTAACATTTGAGGGAAGTACTGATGTGGGAGCTTTTTAATTTACCTCCAAACTACTGGGATTTACATTGTTGCTGTTTTTCTCTCATAAACTAGACTTTGATGTCAGCTAATGGGACCTGAGTAAGTTACCTAAGGGACCAAAAGTGAGTTAGGTGATCTTGTTTGGCCTAAGGATATAACTGGTGCTGTGGATGTATCTTGTAAGCTTACCACATGATAGCCAAAAGTAATAGAACTTAGGCTAAAATGTAATAACTATGTTTTTAAAAACAGGCAAAAGAGCCACATTTATAGAAATAGATTACAAACATCCACCAAAGCCTTTTGCCAACAAGACCATGAATTTAGAGTTTATTCCACCAACCCTGACGTTTGAAACATTTATTGGAAAATCAATCAAAAGTACTAATCGGAGCTGGAGATGTCATTTAGAGTTAGCACACTTGCCTGTTGATGATAGAATATTTTTATTGTGTGTATAAAAGATCAATCATTACCAAATGCGTACATAATATTAAAAAGTTTAGGTTTTTCTAATGTAGCATAATTATTAATATTAAAGAAATTCAGGTAAATTTTAACTAGCAGTTCAGCTTTCTCAGTTGTTTTACAAGAACTGACTCAATTTTTTTCTCATCTAATTAGCAGTTAAAAAGAAACCAGAAGCCAGACACAATGGTACATGCCTGTAATCCCAGAAATTCAGGAGGCTAAGGCAAGAGGGTCACAAGTTTGAGGCCAGAGGCAGCCTGTGTAATTTAGCGAGATTGTCTCAAAATAAAATGTAAAAAATGGACTTGGGGTACAGCTCAGTAGGAGAGCTCTTCAAAGCATGCTTGAGGCCTTGCTTTCAAAACCCTGGCACTGGAGGGGAAAAAAAAAAAAAAAAAACCATAAACCGGTATGGTAGCCATGCCTATAATCCCAACACTGGAGAAGCAGAGGCAGGAAGATTGTAAATTTGAGGCCAGTCTGGGCTACATGGCAAGTTCAAGACCAGCCTGAGCTATATAGCAAAAACTTGTCTCAAAACAAAACAGAAACAAAACAGAAATAAAAAACCACCCCCCCAAACAAAAACAAAACACACACACACATACAACAACAACAAAAAGAAATTTTCACTCTGCCTTCATTTCCTGAAATTTCCCAACACCTTACCTGTGGTAGAAGAGACTGAAACAAGTATAAAACACACTTTTTCTTTTATTCCTGAGTACCCACCTAGACTATGTTTCCCATGTGGCCAATAGAATGTGAACACAAGTGACATTTACTATTTCTTGACCCTAAAAATCTTGCATTTGTAATACATTTGAAGCAGATGATCTTGAAGGTGGCTCATTTAAGATGAAAGATCCCTGTATCCCTGAATCACTCTTGGAAGGGAGCCACCAGCCAATCAGGATCATGTATATTGACTTGATGAATGAGAAGGAAAATCTATTTGTTAAGCCACCTAAATTTTAGGGTTAACCTTTAATAGCAGCAACTGTTATCTTAACATATCTTTATTATTTCTGTTAACGCTGTCACCATTCTGTCAGCCATTTACCTAGGTAAGTTCGGTAGTCTTTGATAACTCTCACTCTTTTACTTTTCATGCCCTGTAAGCCATCACCTCACAGCTTTCTGCATGTCTCCTTTTCTTTCAATCCATTTCCACTCCCCTATTTCAGACTTTTGTTACTTGGTGTCTAGACTTTAGCAGTAAATGCCTTTCTGGTCTCCCTGCCTGTAGATGCTCCTCCTTCTGGTTTTACCTCTTAGGTCTTACTGGATCCAACACCCTAAAGTCCTGCTTTGATCACTCATTAAAAAAAGTTATTAAGCACTTACTATATGCCAGGAACTTGTATATGTTATGTTGTTGTTGTTAGGTGCTGTTGAGTCGGTATCCAACTCATAGCGACCCTCTGTACGACAGGGGAAACACTACTGTCAGTGCTTCTCTGCTGTGCATAGGGTTTTCAATGGCAGATTGATTTTTGGGAGGGGGTTGCCAGGTCCATCTCCCAAGCCTCCAGCTTCTGGTGTTCCCCGGTGGTCTCCCATCCAGGTACTAACCAGGCCCGACCCTGCTTAGCTTCCGAGATCTGACAGGATTGGATGCCACAGGGCTATAGCTACAGGCTGTATATGTTATAGGCAATATAAACTGGATACTGCATAGTATTTGTTCATAGAGACCTTAACATTAAGCCAGGTAATGTTCAAGTTTATAAACAACTGTAATACAGAATCTACAGATTCTGTAAATAGAGTATAAATAGAGTTCTATAGAATAAATCAGGATGTTGAGAAGAGCAAAGAAGAAAAAAAAATTCTTAAAGCAGTATTTGGATCTTATAAAATGGGGAATTTATAAGTGAGCTTTGAAGGTAAGTAGGTCATCAGTCCAAGGAGAGTGGGTGAGGGGCACAGTAAAATGTGGGTGTTCAAAGGAAACAATGGAGTAAAGGGAGAGCCCACAGAATGGGAGAAAATCTTTGTATCCTATACATCTGGCAAAGGATTAATTTCCAGAATATACAAAGAACTCAAGAAAGTAAACAGTAAAGTAATAAATAATCCAATAAATAAGTGGGCACTGGAACTGAAAGGACATCTCAAAAGAAGAAATACAAATGGCCAATAAAGATATGAAAAAATGCTCAATATCCCTAGCCATTTGGGAAATTGCAAATCCACACTACACTTAGATTTCATCTCACTGTAGTAAGAATGGCCAAGATTCACAAACAAATAACAACAAATGTTGATGAGGATGTGGAGGAAAAGGAACCTTTTTATGCTGCTGGTGGGACTGTAAATTATTAGTATAGCTTCTATGGAAATCAATAGGGAGGTACCTTAGAAAACTAAAAATAGATCTATCATACGACCAGCTCTGCCTCTTCTAGGAAGGAATATACCCAAAGGAAGATAACTCATCATACCACATGGGCACCTGTACTTCCATATTTAATGGAGCACTCTTCACAATAGCAAGGGTATAGAATCAACCCACATGTTCATCAACAGAGAATTGGATTAAAAATTGTGGTATATATGCACAATGGAATATTATTCAGCAGTAAAGAAGAATGGAATTATGTCATTTGCATCAAAATGGATAGAACTGGAAAGTATCATTTTAAGCAGAATAACCCAGACTCAAAAAGAGAAATATTGCATTTCTCACTCATATGTGGGAGCGAAATCTACCTTAAAGGAAAAAAATTATATATATACTTATTATATATATTTATATATTTACATATAAATGTACAATCATACTTAACTAAGAATGGAAAATACAAGTGAACCCAATGTATAGGGGGAGGGGAATAGAGGAAGGAGTGGGAAAAGGGGAAGCAAGGAGAGGAAGGGTGAACAACATGGAACAACATACAGGTGTAAAGAGGGAAAGGAAAAAATTCAAAATACAGGATGCAACCCTATAAAAATACAAAAAAATCAAGAGTGTAATACATGGTTGCATATATCTGTTATATGCTAATTTAAATTCTTATTTTTTTCCTTTTTTCTCCTTTTTTCTGTCTTATTCTGTAAAATGTTTGAGGAGATGAAAGTGTAAGAAATATTAATTTGATAGTTGCATTGTGGGTAAATCTACTGACTGATTACTCTATACCCCACTTGCATGTATAAATAAAATAATAAAAAATAAATAATTTTTTAAAAGTGTGGCTGTATCTGAGACAGAGGAAACAAGGTACTAGATGACAAAAGACATGGAATATGGAAGTATTTGGCAGGGCCCAGAACAATGGGCATTCAGTACACAATTGTTACATGAATATATGAGTTTACAGAACACAGACTAGCTTCATTATATATGTAGGTATTATGGACTGAATTGTGTCTACCTAAAATTCATATGTTGAAATCCAATCCCCCAGAACCTCACAATGTGACCTCATTTGGAGATAGACTTTTTATTGAGGTAATCGAATTAAAATGAAGTCATTAGCACGGCCCTAATCCAATTTAACTGGTGTTCTTTAAAAAGAGAAAATTTGGACACAAGCACGTGTACATAGAGAGGATACCCTGTGAACTGAAGATGGCCATCTGTAAGCCAAGGGGATAGGCCTGGAACAGATTCTTCCCTTACAGCCCTAGCAGCCTCATGTAGTAGGAAGTAGAGGTGAAGAGATGAGATGGGAAGGAAAGGTTGAACATAGATTGTGAAGGTCTAAGGAATCAGGGCTTTGTCTTGGAGAAACAGTGGGGGTCCATCCAGGAGGCAACAGAGTGGACTTGGAACCTGGAAACAGACTGCATCACTGACTAGCTGCCTCAGCACGTACTTCAGAGAGTGATTACTTCAGAGAATGATTTTAAGAATTAAATGAGTGAGGACTGAGAGTATAACTTAGTGGTAGAAGAAGTTGCCCAGTATGTGTGATACCCTGTGTTCCGTCTCCAGAGACAGAGAAAGAGAGAGGAGGGAGAGGAAGAGGGAGAGAGAGAAATGAGTGCAGCAATGCATGGACTATAATAGTATATTTGTGCTATAGAACATGATTAGCTGATGCTTAGAAGGTGACCCTGAGAGGTGAGGTCCAAAAGATAGGGAGTTATCAGCCAAGGGAGTTATTGAAGTAGTCTAAGCAAAAGCAAACCGAGAGGGAAAACAGAGACTTGGAGAGGCAGTGGAGTTTTTACCTAAAGCACTCAGTTAAAAATGGACTGAACCATACTCAGTCCCTTTTAGGTATTCTGATTTCATGCCTTTTTCCTGTCAATATTTCCCAAAGTCTGTTCCAGCGTCAAAGGTATACGTATGTGTGCAGTCAAACAAAAGTTCCTACAGCCAAGCATTAGCATGCCAGGTAAAAAAAGATAGTTAATTTTTTTTTTCATTTCAGAATTCTCAGGCACTGCTATGTGTATATGGTATGCATCATGAATCCCTAAGATCCTCTGTCCCAATCATTTGACTATAGAACCCTTTAACACCTGTCAGCAAGCCATCTTGTGCAATGCCACAAAAGTTTAGTAAATGTATTCTATTTCAGAACACTTTCACCAGTGATAAAACAGAAGTTCAGAAAAGCAAAGTGAATTTCTGAGGTTCCTAATTAAGTGATCAATGAGAAAGAAATACATCCTATTAGTTATAAATTGCCTGAGTTCAAGTCTTTTTCCATCACTAACTGGTTGTGTAACCCCAGACAAGTCAGGTAACCTTTCCGTACTTCACAGTGCTATTGGTGGAATAAAGAAGGTAAAATATATAAAACCCTTGGAACAGTGCCTCACAAGTAGAATATGTTTAACAAATGTTATTTCTTGTTATTTCAGACTCCATCATACTACTTTATCTCCTTTATCAGATGGATCATTCTATCAGTGCAAGCTCTTAGCTTTGTACAACTTTACATTTCGCCAGCACCTTGGACATAGTGTTCACTTAAATGTTTGTCTGGATGACTGAGTCTTCAGTATAACATAAATGTTCTAGACCAAAACAAACATTTGAATTAACATTTTTCATTTTAGACAAACTGCTATTATGTAAAGCAATATGTAATATAACATTCAAAGAAAGGAAAATAGTAGTGGAATATCATGAAAAATAATGCAACATAACAAAAAATTATGGAATATTCAGTGGAATTTTGTTTTTTGGCTTGTGTTTTACTGTTGTTGAGAAAGAATCATGCTATATTATCCAGTCTGGCTTTGAACTCTTAAGCTAGACTGATCCTCCCCAACCCCCTGAGTAATTGAAACTCCATTTCCTCTAAGCAGCAGAGGAAGGAGAATAAGGTACTTCTGCAGGAACAGGCCATTGATGGTGTCCCCACTGCAGCAAAGCAACCAAATAGGCTACATGGAACCTTAAGTTGCACCTGCCAGTTTTGAAGCACAACCAGTAAATTTAATTAATGATCTACAGTGTCCTGGGATATACAGTTTCATTTAGAGAAGTGTTGCCACCTTTCTCTTGCCTATCTTGCTGTCTTCTGTTTTCCATAGAGATCTGTTCAGATATAAGTAGATTGTGCGAGAATAAAGAGGTATTAAATGAGTCAGAAGTAAATTAATTGTTTGTTGTTGTTGTTAGGTGCCATGGAGTCAGTATCCGACTCATAGCGACCCTCGGTACAACAGGGGAAACACTATTGTCAGTGCTTCTCTGCTGTTCATAGGGTTTTCAATGGCAGATTGATTTTTAGGAGGGGGTTGCCAGGTCCTTCTCCCAAGCCTACAGCACCTGGTGTTCCCAGGCAGTCTCCCATCCAGGTACTAACCAGGCCCGACCCTGCTTAGCTTCTGAGATCTGACGGGATCAGATTCCACAGGGCTACAGCTGCAGGCTAATTAATTGTTAGTATTTCCTTTTAGATGGTGTATTGTCCAGGATACATTAATGAATACTGACAAATTTTAAAGCATGTCAATTCTGTTTGATAAACAAGTACTGTCATTTTATTATGTGCACAGAGGAGATAGTCAGAATAAGTTATACTAGACTACGGGCTAGTTAAATCTAGCTGGTCATGTACCATATTAGGTAAGCTCCTGGTGTGAAACCCATTATTGTTCCCATTTTATAGATAAGTGTATAGATGACAGGTGTGACTTCTGGGTGGCAGTGAGCTGATGAATAAGAATAAAATTATAAGGGCTGGGGATGTAGTTTAGTGCTAGCATCTTGTCTTGTATCCATAAAAAATAGAATTATGAACTAATAATTTTCTGCATTTATACAGAAGAGAAGACTGTCTTTTATGTGCTGTTGAACATAATTCAGAAGATCGTATTATATCTATATTACCCTAGCATTCAGTAGTTCTAGCACATAGATAGCAGTCACTGACTATTTGATCATGACCAAATTATAGTACTATTTAATCTTTGAGCAGGGAAGACCTTCCTAAAAAGTTCCAAAACTCTGAAATAATAAATGAAAAGATTAACACACTTGAGTACATAAATAATAATTCTGCAATGGAAAAAAAATTCCACTAAGTCAAAAGACAAATGGCAAGATTATGAAAATATCTGAAACATACATGACCAAGGGCAAAGTGTTTTTTGTTTTTTTTTTTCTTGCAGTACTTGGAGGTTGAACCCAGGGCCTTAAACATACTTTGCAATTGTGCTACCACTGGACTGCACCTCTAGCCCATTTATTATTTTTTGTATTGAGTCAGGGTCTTGCTAAGTTACGCAGGCTGCCTCTGGCCTCACACTTGTCATCCTCCTGCCTCCACCTTCTGAGTTGCTGGGATTATGGGCATGTGCCACTGTGCCCATCTCCAAGGGCCAAGTTTTGAGCCTACAAATAAGGTGACCATCTAATAAATTTGGGAGAAGAAGACAATAAAACACAAATATGAATAAAGGACATAAACAAGTAGTTAGCTTACAACCTATCCCGCTATTAGAATGAGGACCCTGTAGACTTCCGGTTAAGATGGTTGAATGAAAGTACCCCCAGTCTACTCAGCAACAACAGAAGTGGCAGAATTGAAATGCTTGGACTCTGTTCTGAGCAGAGAAGTCTAGGAGAAGCATAGAAATCAAAAGAAAATGGATTGTTTGTCCACAGCAACCAAGAATCAGAAATCACCTAGCATGAAGAGGCTATTCAAACTGGCTGTAGCCACACACATCAAAGGAAGAATCCCCCAACCCAAGAGAGTCAGAGATAGTGGGACAAATAGGCACCATAGCCAAAGGTGGAGACTCATCAGCAGACCACATCCACTGACCAAAATGCATGCAGAGGAGTTGGGATGCTGTACACTGGCTAGATGAGTTGCACCATAAAAGAGCAAGGGCTACTTTATAGGGTAGTCCACAGAGAGCAAAGGTTTCCAAATGTTCACAATGAGTACACTCTGCTGAGCTAGAAAGCAGCTCCAGCACTCCCTCAATGTGTCTGGCTCTGCGCTTGAGACTAAGACAGGGAAAGTATTGGCACAGTCTGTCTCCTGAGGGCAGACACTGTGTTATGATAGTGGTGGATTTCACTGTAGCTGAGTTTAAACAGAACCAACTGCTGGGACATGGGTATTGCCTGAGCCCTCTACAACTGGTACCAGTGGATGGGACAAGGAACACAAATAACACACGAGTTCTGTGCCACTTGAACTACCTATTAGGAAGTGGGTAATGCATGAGCTGTATGCCACCAGGGAAGGAGTAGACAGAAAAACTGATTAGCCTGGCACTCGGAGCTGTGAGAGTAGCCCCATGAAAGCAGATGGGGGAGTGTTTTCACTGGGTGAAGGGTAGGCCCATGCCCACATTTTGCAAGACTGATCTTAGCACAGACATCTTCAGATACTACAAATTTCATCAGAAGGAAACCCAGTGGATAGGCAGGACTTCCTTTGAAGGCCCTGGCCAAAAGACTCCTAAATGCCCAGAAGAAAAGTCTGCATATAGCACTGTGGATGGGTGTGGGGGGGGGGGTGGGGAGGGGGGAGATTCCCTCTCTCTTTTTTTCTTCTTAAATTATTTATTTTTATAGTGCTGGTTTGTTCCCTCTATATTTGTTTTGACTTGTCGTAGCCTGTTCTGTTTTTTCATTTTTTTGTTTTATTGTTATCATTGTTGTTTTCCTCTTCTTCCTCTCTTCAAAATTTAAACCCCTCAACAATTTTCTTTCTTTTTTTTTTCTTCTTTCTTTTCTTTTCTTTCTTTCTTTCCTTTTTTTTTTTTTTTTTTTTTTTTTTTTTTTTTTTTTTTTTTTTTTTTTTTTTTTTTTTTTTTTTTTTTTTTTTTTTTTTTTTTTTTTTTGTGGTATTGGAGGTTGAACCCAGGGCCCCACACTTGCATGCTTTGCAAGTGTTATACCACTGAGTTGCACCCCTAGCCCTTTTTTTTTTCTTTTGAGACAAGGTCTCACTAAATTGAGCAGACTGCCTCTGGTCTCGAACTTGTCATCCTCCTGCCTCTGCCTCCCAAGTCCCTGGAATTACAGGCATGTGCCACCATGCCTGGCTCTCTCAACAATTTTCACTTATTGGATTCCCAACCACTTTCTCCCTTAGTTATTTCATTACAGTACTTTCAATACTTTCCAAATCTACTGGTTAAGAAACAAAAAGGAGGGAGAAAGAAAAGAGAGAAAAGTGAACCTATAAACTTATATTGGTGTTACTCCTTCCAATTTGAGTATAACCTTTAATACATTTTTATACAGTATATAAGCAGATTTATTTTTGCCTACTCTCTTCTTTCTCACTATCCAACACTCTCCTACCTTCCCCCTCTTTTTACTTATTCCTATCTAATTCAGCTTTTTCTACTTCTCTTTTACCTCTTGTCTTGACTTCTATCCCTCTCCTATATTCCTTTCTGTAGGTAATTCTCTTAAACAACATGTGGCCCCAAATTAGGTTATATGTGACTTTGGTTGAAATTGTTACTATAGCCAGATTGTTTTGTACACTCTGCTTGAAACTGGAGAGCAAGATCTCAAAAACTTGTTCTTCACCAAGAACATTCCCAAATAAATAAGGAACAGATAATCATACTAAGTAATGCCCCAAACCCAACCTAGAACCATAAGAAATAGGAAAAAGCAAGACAAAGAGAATCCCCCTAATGATCAAAGCCCTTCAACAACTGAAATCAAAGATGATGAAATGCTTGAAATGCCAAACAGTTTAAAAGTCTACTTATAAAATAATAAATGTCCTCCAAAACAAAGCTAAGCAGATGAATTCAATTGAGATACTTGACAAAAAAGTATCCATATTAGAAGAAAAATTTAGCAAAGAAATTGAGATCTTAAAAAGGAACCAGACCAAAACTTTGGAATTGAAAACCACAGTCAACCAAGTAAAAATGATCATCAGAAGTAATACAAATAGACTCTATCAGACAAAGGACAGAATATCAGGGGATGAAGACAAAATTGAAAAGCTTATTTCCTCAGACACTACAAAGGAGGAAAAAAATGAAGAACTATGGCCACAACTTTCAGAGCTGTTTGATAAGATGAAGTGACATAACCAAAGAATAGAAGGAGTTCAAGAAAGAGCTAAAACTAGAGGCATAGAAAACTTATGCAGTGAAATAACTGAAAAATTCCCAAACCTAGGGGAAGAAATAGATACTAAAGCCACAGAGGTATCCAGAACTCCAAATAGTTTAGACCAGAACAGATCTCTTCCACAGCACATTTTAGCAGGAATGCTAAAACTACAAAGCAAAGAAACAATTTAAAAGGCTGCAAGAGAAAAATTTCAGCCTACCTACAAAAGCACACCTATCAGAATAACACTGGAACTCTCAGTGGTAATCCTAAAAGCAAGGAAAGATTGGACTGATATATTTCAAGTCCTGAAAGCATGTAACTGCCAACCAAGAATATAGCAAAATTATCCTTTAAAATAGAGAAATAAAGGCTTTCCAAAATAAACATAACCTTAAGCAATTAACGACCAATTCAGCTTTGCAGGGGATGTTCAAGGAAATTCTTCACACAGAAGAAAGAAAAAGCCAAATGGAAAACCATGGGAATGAATAAAACCCAAGGAAGGAATGCATGAACAAATCAAAGCTAGTAAAGAAGTAAGGATATCCAATTTAATAAGCCAGAAAAATCTTAATATGAATAGGGGACAAAGTAAAGTATAAGCAACACCGAAACCTAATATAGAAACAGCCCACAAAGTCAGGCAAAACAACAGATTCTTCTCAGTAATTGCCCTAAATGTAAGTAGCCTTAACTCATCATTTAAAAGACACCGGCTAGCCAGTTGGATCAAAAAAGGAAAAACCTAAGCCCGGCGAGGTGGTGCATGCCTGTAATCCCAGCGGCTCAGGAGGCGGAGGCAGGAGGATTGCAAGTTCGAGACCAGAGGCAGTCTGTGTAACTTAGTGAGACCCTGTCTTAAAAAAAAAAAAGTTAAAAAAAAATGGGCTGGCAAGATCAATAAAACATACAACAAATGCTGGCGAGGTTGCGGGGGAAATGGAACACTCTTACATTGTAGGTGGAGCTGTAAATTGGTCCAACCACTGTGGAAATCAATATGGAGGTATCTTAAAAAACTAAAAATAGATCTACTATATGACCCAGCTATAACACTATTGGGAATTTACCCAAAGGGAGATGGGTCATCATACCACAGAGACACCTGCATCTCCATGTTCAATGCAGCGCTTTTCACAATAGCAAGAATATGGAATCAACCAAAGTGCCCTTTAACAGAGGAATGGATAAAAAAAACTATGGTATATATACACAATGGAATACTACTCAGCAATCAAGAAAAATGAAATAAGGTCATTTGCAGCAAAATGGATGGAATTAGAGAAAATTATTTTAAGTGAATGAACAGAAGCTCAGAAAGAGAAACCACATGTTCTCACTCATATGTGGGAGCTGATTCAATATTATAAGAAGGAAAAATCCTATTCAAAGGTCGGATCAAAATAAAAGGGGCAGGGGGGAAAGATAAAAATGATGTCAATTTAAATGGTCTAGAAAATGCATGTAATTGTTCTAGCAAGATAAAAACAAAGACCACTACAGGAAAAGTTTCTATCTTAAACAGAACTGGAACCCAAGGACATATAGAAAAATATTACCAAGTAAAAGTTAGAGAAGACTTAGATGGGGAGGGAGGGGGGAAGCATAGGGGAGGGTAAGGGGTAACCTATACGAATAATGTTCATCAAA
>VMDO01009520.1:0-76179 GCA_007922755.1 Pedetes capensis | reverse complement strand
TCATGTTGATATTATCCATAGTAGCCAAAAAATAGATAGAACAAGATTCTATTGATGAATGAATGTAGAAATAAGATCAAGTATATATATGCCAAATATTACTTAGCTTTAAAAAATTATTCCTAATTTCATGCTACAGCATGAATGAACTTTGAAGACATGATGCTGTGGAAAAAGCCAGCCACAAAAGGACAAATGTAGTCTGATTTACTTTTAGTGTATAGAAAGTAGCCAAATGCATGAATGCAGAAAGTAGAGTATTGGTAGCCAGGAGCTTGGTTGAGGAGGAAATAGGGAATTATTGTTCAATGAGTACAGAGTTTCAGTTTTGCAGGATGAAAAGAGTTTGGATATGGATGGTAGTGATTATTGCTCAATAATGTGAATGTATTAAGTGCCAGAAAACTGTACGCTTAAAAATAGTTAAAATAGTTTAATAAAATGTAATAGTTAATTGTTAAATGGTGTTTGTTGTTGTTGGATGCCATCGAGTTGGGTCCAACTCATAGCGATCCTATGTACAACAGAATGAAACACTCCTAGGCTCTGTGTCAGGCCCATAATCTTTTTGTATTTAAGCCCATTGTTGCAGACACTGTGTCAATCCATCTAGTTGAGGGTCTTCTTTTTTTCATTGATCCACTACTTTCCCAAACATGATACCCTTCTCCATGGATTGATCCCTCCTGACAATATGTTCAAAATATGTTAAACTCAGTCTAGCCATCCTTGCTTCCAAGGAACACTCTGGTTGTACTTTTTCTAGGACAGATCTGTTGGTTCTTTTGGCAGTCCATGGTATTCAGTGTTCAATATTCGGTATTCATCAGTATTCAATATTCATCTCCAGCACCATAATTCAAAAGCATCAATTCTTCTCTTGTCTTCCTTATTCACTGTCCAGATTTTATAAGCATATGATGAGAATGAAAATACCATGGCTTGAGTCAGGTGCACCTTTGTCTTCAATGTGACATCTTTATTTTTCAACACTTTAAAGAGGTCTTTTGCAACAGCTTTTCCCAATGCAATGTGTCTTTTGACTTCTTGACTGCAGCTTCTGTGGGTGTTGATTATAGGACCAAGTAAAGCAAAATCATTAATAACCTCAATCTTTTCTCTGTTTATCATGAAGTTGCCTGCTGATATAGTTGAAAGGATTTTTGTTTTGTTGATGTTGAAGCACAATTGATACCAAAGGCTGTGTTCTTTGGTTTTAATCAGTAAATGTTTCAAATCCTCTTCAGTTTCAGCAAGGAAGTAGAATATAAGTAAGAACATAAACCACCTCCATTGGGCTTGGTAATTTAGATGACATTTATAGTATTTGCAAGTTAAGTTGATTAATGGGGCATGCAACTGAAGAATAAATGGGGAGTGAAAAGGCATGGCTGAAAGATCAGACATCTCTTGTAAGAAACTTTGCAAGCCCAGTGCAGAGGCATATACCTACAATCACAGAGACTCGGGAGGTGGAAGCAAGAAGATTGCGAGTTTGAGGCCAGAGGCATCCTATGCAAATTACCAAGACCCTGACTTAAAAAGTAAAAATGAACTAGGGGTTCAGCCCAGAGTTAGAGCATTTTCAAAGTATGTGTGAGGCTCTGTGGGCCCCAAGTAACTCAAAAAAAGAAAGAAAGAAAGTAAATGAAGAAAGAAAGAAAGAAAGAAAGAAAGAAAGAAAGAAAGAAAGAGAAAGGAAGGAGGGAAGGAAGGAAGGAAGGAAGGAAAAAAGAAAGAAATTTTGCAAAGATGTGAGAGTTTCTAGAATGGTAAGATTTGTCCTGAACTCCAGCTGCACTGTCAGTCTTCTCTAGAAAGCACTTGTATTCTTTCCATACAGTATTAGCCAACTTATAAAGAAAAGGATTCCAAAGGTAGTCCTCAAAATTCATGTCTTTTTTGATGTTTTACTGCATCAAAACCTACACTAACAACACTGTTACTAATTAAAAACAACTACAACTCAGTAAATACTATTGTTGGCTTGAGAATATTATTTTTCATTCTTAGAAAAACCTTGCTATGTACTCATTATTACTTCTTTTGACAAATAAGAAAACTCAGTTGAGGAACTCTAAAGTCACAACACCAGTGTACAACAGCAATCTGTATAACTTGTGAACATGACTCCTAAATTCCAGGATGTAGTTACAGACAGATAATACCAACCTCTGCTTCCTCAGTCAGATCCAGGGATCTGAGGCAGTGCCGTTTATCCTGATTAGGTTCACTGATGCTGAGTTTAAAGGAATCTTTCACAAACAGGTTCTAGGTGAGTAGACATCACTAAGGCAAGAGAAGTGCCCTTGAAGCATTAAGGCAGCTTGAGAAAATAAAAGAAAGATGATGGGCAAGGACATGGAAATCCACCGAATCAGACACAGACATTCCTTCACTGTTTAAAAAATAATAAAAGCCACTATGAAAGTACTAAATACATGACCCCAAGGGTCTCCAAGGAGCCTAGTTGCAGAGCTGTTTTGGGTCTCTCCAGTTTCCGTGAGAAAATCCTGGCTAGCAGGACCCCATGATGAAAGAGAAATGACTCTGTGTGAAATTTAAAGCATTTCTAATTTGAAAGCTAACCTAATTGCACATACTACACATACACACACCATGTGGAAATAATAAATGTATTTATGATGGAAATGTCTGCTCTATTTATTATACTAGGAGTTTTTCCAAGAAATGGAAACAATTGTTAAAAGCAACATTAAATATTTAACTAAATTTCTTTTTTCTTCTTTTCTTAGTACTTTTATTAACACATACTTTTGCATGTTACTACCACCCAAAAGGCATATGGCTTCTGATTTGTGGGAATATTTTTTATTCCTTTAAAAGGGAGAAATAATTCTCCAAAAAACACATGCAATATCAGCATATGACACAGGTGGAGGCTAAAGAAGACACTGTCTTCTTCAAAGATTTTGAGGTTTGCGGGAAATAATGGTCAACTCTCATATCAAGGATATGGTTTTCTGTTAAGGCTTTGAGAAGCGGATGGTAGTATAGTAATAGTGACCTAACTAATTGGGCTATTATTTTCTAAAGTGGGTGGTCAAATGGCTGAAAATCTTCAGAATGCAATGGAAAAGTATAGCCTTTAATGCACATACTGTTAGGAAAGAATGTTTGCAAATATGAGTGCATTTATGAAGAGTTCACTTTTTATGAACTAAATGATTGTGTCCTTCCTGCAAACTCATATATTGAAACTCTAATCTCCACTATGATAAAATTTGGAGATGGAGCCTAAAGAAGGTAATTATACCATGAAGGTGGAGCCTCTTGATGAGACTGGTGTCTTTACAAGAAGAGATATGAAAGAATGTGCCTTACTCTATCGTGTAAAGATATGAAAATAAGACAACCATCTGAAGATGGATTTAAAAATGAAATGAAGATGCCTCCCAAGAACCTGACCATACTAACACCCTGATCTTGGAATTCCTGTCTCCAGAATTTTTGAGAAATATGAGATGTGATTAAAAACTACAGTGAATGATTAATTTAAAAAAATTTTATTGCAGTAAAAGACACCATTAACTCCCCTCAGAATATTCCCTTTAGCTTTGAAAACACTTACCCCTTGTTTTCACCACTTTCTGAAGCAATCTGGAAGTCCTCTTTCCTCGGTGTCTTTAGTTGTGCTGTGGCAATCGCTTGGACGTCCTGAATTGATTCAAGATGTTTACATTTCATAGTCATTTTGAATTTTGGGAAGAGCCAGAGTTACATGGTGCCAGGTCTGGTGAATAAAGTGGATGAGGACACACTATGTTTTTATTTGACAGAAACTGCTACCATATCAGTAGTGACGTGGAGGATTGTTGTGATGGAGAATGGAACTAAAGATGCATGTGAGATAGGACTTCCAGCACTGCTTCAGAAAGTGTCAAGAATTCATGAGAGGGTAAGGGGGAAGTTAATGCGAGCAATATACAATGAAATGTATGTATGGAAATGTCATAATATGACCCATTAAGTTGTACATTAAAAATTATTAATAAAAAAGTTTAAAAATAAGAAAGTGTTAAGAATGATGGGATAAGTGTGTTCAAAACCATGGGGAGTATTTTAAGGAAGATTAATGGCAATGTGTTATTCACTGTTGTATTTTTTAAAAATTTAAACATTCATGATATTTTTCAATCACACCTCATAAATGTTTGTTGTTCAAGCCATCCAGTTTATACAATTCTGTTATAGCAGGCTAACCCAACTAAGATACCACCCTCCCATGAAATTTGTGAATTCCATTTTGAAATATTATAAAACTCTACTGGAATATGAATATTGTGTCAGTTAGCTGATGCTGCATCATAAAATATCCCAAAATCCTGTTGCTAAAAACAGCAGGCATTTATCATTGTTCATGATTCAATGGCCTGTCAGGTTAGGCTTTTTCATTTGTGTGCCATCAGCTATGCTGTAGGATGACAATCCTGACATTGGTTGGGTTCTCTCACTCTTTGGTGGTTGGCTGGGGCTGGCTGGTCTCCAATACCCTCTGCTCTGTTCTGTGTTAGCTCATTATTCTTTTGGCTGGGTCTTTTCACTTTTTCAAGTGTTGGCTGATGGTTCCAAAGAATAAATAAAGCTTCCTTCCTCTGCTACATTGCTGTCTGTCTGTCAACTGTGGATCACTACGACCAAAATACTTGAGAATAATAGAAATGGAGGAATTATTTTATCTTGGCTCATGGCTTTAGAGGGTTCAGTCTATGGTTGCTTGGTCCCATGTGCTTGGGCAGAACATCATGGTGGCAGGAGCAGGTGGTACGGGCTATTTTTCCCTTCTTGGCAAATGGAAAGCAGAAAGGAGTGTGGGGTCTTGGCTGCCTTTCTCATTTTTCATCTTTTATTCTATCTGGAACAAAACACAATATAATAAGCTTTCATAATGAGAATATATAAGAGAAAATAATTGTAATATAAAAAATGAAAAAAGATGGATACACTATACTATATCAAAATGAGCATTCTCTGGTTAATCAAAGTTACCACTAAGGGAGTGGAGAAGTACAAGTTTTAGATATTTCAACATATTTAACATACAGAATCAAAATAACTTGCACTGAGAATGCATAAAGATCACCCATATATAATAAATAAAACAACACAATATACTAAAAAAATTTAAAAGATCCTTAATAACAGTGTACAAATTTGGCAAGAAAATTGAGCAGTAGGAACTTATAACCCCTACTCATAGGAGAATGAATTTATGTAGTTGTTTGGAAGATAAATTTTCTGCATATTATCTAGTAGAAAATACACAAATTCTATTACCAAGTGATGTCATAGGCATAGAAAGTAAGAGATATCCAAAATCTTGTACTTAAGTGCATCAGAATAGAAGTTCACAAGTGCTCACAGTAGCATTGTTTTAATAGCCTCAATCTTGGAAATAACCCAAGTTATATCAATAACGTAATATATAAATGAAATGGATAAATAGTGACCAAACTAAGCTAGACATAACTAAATAGATACAGGCTGGAGTTCATTCATATGAAGCTCAAAAACAAGAAGAATTAAGCTACCTTGTTTAGGGTTGCATCCTTAGTTAGAAAGCAAGGAGATGAGGAAAACAAGGTCAGAAGAAGCAGTGATCAGAAAAGTGGAAGATTTGAGAATATCAGTCCATTTCTTGATCTGCCTGGTGGCTATATGAGTAGTATCTTTATGACAACTCACTAACATGTTCTTTAGTTTTTGTGGACTTTTCTGTGAGAATACTACCCATCACGACAAAAAAGGTTAAAACTATATTATTTAAATGGCTATAATGCTCTTCAGGATTTGCTTAATGACTTTACCTCATTGCTAAGTATTTACATTGCCTTCTCTTGTTTTACCTGCTCAAAAATAGTGTTTTAGCAGAAAAATCTTTATATGCTTTTTTTTTTTTTTTTTTTTCTAGTTTCTCAGAATAGATTCCTGGAAGAGGAAAGACTAAGCCAAACCATATGGAGTTTGAAAGTGTTCTTCATATAATATTAAATTCTTTTACAAAAATACTGTGCCAGTTGTAATTGCTGTAATAAGGATTTCTGAATTATCATATTCAACTGTGTCGAATGTCAAATATTATAATTCTTAATTTTTAAAAATTTGCTTATTGGATTGGGGGTTAGAAAGGCTAATATTTAATCATTTTAATTTGCATTTATTGGATTTTTACCCAGCAAAATGTATCCTCTTTGAAGTATAGAACAGTATTCAGGGTCAAATTGCAAGAGTTGAAATTCTGGCTTCACTGTATACACAGAATGGCTTTGGACTTGTTATCTAATCTCCAAGGGTTAATTTCTATATATGCAATGTAGTACAGGGTATTAGAATAACTAAATATATTTGTTCATTCATGTAATAAACAGCACCTTGCCTGTGCTAGGCAAGCACTCTACCACTGAGCTATAACTCCAGCTCACCTGGAATGTTTTAAGTCCCCTGTAAATTATGCATATGTGCATGGATAGCATTGCAGGGAACATTGGAGAGTTGAATAGTTTTTCACTAAAGTTGTAGCATGCGTGGTGGCACATGCCTGTAATCCCAGCATTTGGGAGGCTTGAGGCAGAAGGATCATAAATTTGAGGCCAGCCTAGGATACATAGTTAGAATCTATGTCAAAACCCAAAAAGATAAAGTTGATTATGAGATCATTTAATCCAGTTGAGCTGGTAATGATAGCTTCTGGAATTACAACATAATAGTAAGAAAAGTGAAATCTAGGGGGATTTACTCATCCCTAAAAAGGATGCTTGCAGGGGTGACACTTCCTTGAGTGTTAAAAGCTTTTTCCAATGATCTCCAGTGGCTCCACAATCCTTTTTTCTTTGGAGCAGTAGCAAATGGACTTGAAGGAATGTATTGCAGGAGGAGCTCACATTTATTCTGTATAAATCCTCTGCATGTATCACAGTGGAAGCTCTTTAAGATTTTTTTTCTGATTATATTAATCCATGAATTCTACAGACTTCTAAACACTCATTTAAGCAGGAATAAACATAAAATAGCATTTGGCTCAGAAGTAAAATGGGTGAAAGCCCTATGTACGCTAATTTATTTTGGTAAACAGAACTGGCAAAGATGACTTGAAGTTAAGAAGACATATTTGATGATAACACAATGATGGGAGATCTTGTCTTTGTCTGTTCTGTGACCAAAGACAGAACAAGATAAAACACATGCACACACCTGCACACAATCATACAAACACATAGACATCCCACCATAAATCTAGTAAATAAGACACAAGCTTCAACCTGGAAAGTGGACTTGTTTGAATAGGAACCTCAGGGGACAGGTCAAATTCTCTGACTCTTGAACTCCATCATAGGGATCCTTTATCATATGCAATCTTGCCTTTCCATGGGCAAGAGTGTATACTAAGTATTGGTGCTATTTCTTTTAAAAAAAGAAATGGAAAATAGGAAAACGGATAACTAACTGGTGTCATTTCACAGGAGGAGGATGACAAGTATTTGAAGTGACACCAAATTTAAGTTTCTTTTCATTCATCCTGTACTTTGAACTCTCTGCAACATTCTACACACTTATTATTCTTTGCTTTTGTTTCTAAGTGATAAGTTTTATTGTTTATTTTGGTCATTTAGTTATAGTAAAATGTTAAAAATCTTATAAGAATAAAACAATAAAAAGTAAAAATCATCTCAATTCATCTCACCTTTAAACCTTAAATAATTACTTAACAATTTTCAACATTTTAAAGTTCTGTTTCTGGTACTTAAACAATATCTTTATATTTTATGTAAATAGCATTATCAAAAGTGAGATGATCTGTCATTTGTTCTTTAATTCAGCAGCATGGTAGGTGCATCTATCTGACTCAATAATACAGAACATGCTTCATCTTTTTTTATTCCTGCTGCATAGAACTCTATTGAATGCATAAATTATATTTTTTTACCATTATTTTAATTGATAGATACTGCAGTTGTATCCAATTTCTTACTATAATGAGCAATGTTGCCATAAAAGCCCCCAGTTCTGTAACAGATGCCTAGATTTCTTCTGCTTTACTACTAATAATAGGTTCTTAGTCTTCTTTGGCCACTTTATCCTGTAGCATTTAAAAATTCTTCCTGCAACTACCTTCTGAGAAAATATAGGCTCTGGAACAGGAGTACCCAGATCTAAATCCTGGTGGCTGTGACTTAATGAGTGTGTGAAGGTAGGCGTTATTTTTTACTTCCATGCCACAGTTAGTTAAAAAATGAAGGTAATAACATACATGTCCTAAAGTGTCTAATGATCAAATAAGACCATCTATGTATAATTCTTGGCATAAATGTGTTTAATGTATCACAACTATTGGAATTATTATCTTTTTTTTTTTTTTTTTTTTTTTTTGCAGTACTGGGGGTTGAACCCAGGGCCTTGCGCTTGCATGCTCTGCAAGTGCTGGACTACTGAGCTGCACCCTCAGCCCACTTTTTTTTAGTTTTTGAGTTTTTGAAACAGGGTCTCACTAAGTTTCGCAGACTGCCTTTGGTCTAGAACTTGTGATCCTCCTGACTCTGCCTCCCGAGCCGCTGCGATTACAGGTGTGCACCACCACACCCAGCTGGAATTATTATTTTCTCATTCAACTCTGTATGAAATCATACCTGAAAACCATTTGCTATGTCATCCCAATGGCCCTGTTCAAGATTTCAAAATTATGGTTTTTTGCCTACTTATTTCTATCAGGTTTTATTTTATTTTCTCAATTCCTGGAAGACATTTATGTTGAATGTTCTAATGTCACATAAAGCCTACAAAAATAGAAATAGCCACCAAAAGACTATACCACAAGTCCTCAGTACCATATTTTAAATAGTTCCTTCTGTTCTGCTATCTGTGACGTCAAACACTAATTTCTGCCAAATTTTTATGCTTCATCATTGCCTTATAGACCTGTCTCTCCCTCCATCACATATCCAACCTTGGTCAGTTCCTTCTGCATGTACCCTGGGTGATAGATTTAATACCTCCCTTAGGGGCACAATGTTTTTCTCAAATGACATGTCAAGTGTAAGGCAAATATACCTGACCAGTCAAACTCTTGCTGCTGACATTGAGGTAGGATTTAGCATTTGGAAAACTGCCACTTCCCCTTTGAGTTATTTTTTTACTTCAATATTTTATGCACATACTCATCTGAAAGACTATGTTCACGTTACTCTCATGATCCAAACTAGCCACAGTTCCTTCCAAATTCCCTCATTGAAATTCAAGTTTCTTTCATGAACTCCAAATTTAGCCCCATGGATTTTCTTTTAGGTATTGTCAGTTAGTATATAGAAATGTACCCACAAGAAAATCCACACCACCATCTTATGCTCACAAATCTTGGGGTGGGACTTATGTCCTCAAATATTTGCCTTCCTCCATCCAGATGCTCTGACATCCCACCCAGCTTTTAAGCATGGGATGGCAGTTAGTAGAGCACTGCTCTATACTTTCTGAGGACCTCATTTTGATCTTTAGCACTGCAAAAATGGGAGAAAGATGTGGCAGTCCACTCCAGAAAATAATCCCAAAACAATTAGCTATTGAACACCCTATGAGAGTTGCCATGAGTTGGACCTGACCTGATGGCACCTAACAACAACATTATGGGTCACAATCATTATAAGGCTATTAGACTTGAACACTCTCTGCTTTGACCTCCAAAATTTTATGCATTTTTGGATATTATCTCATCAATCATTTCATATGAGAATGTGTCACATTTTCTAAAACTTAGATTAATATTTCAGTACCTTAGGGTGTGCCTAGCATGGTTGTTCATAAATGCTTAAAGTTCAGTGATAGATGCTAGTATCCCTGGGAGTAACTGGCTCCCATAAGGCAAATTTTAAGATGTTATGTAAGGTTGGAAGTCTATAATCGTCCCCGTTGGGTAGTTCACTTTCCATTGGTGACCAATATGTCTCTTTAGAGGTAATTATATTCAGTACCTTATCCTCTATAATATAGATAGAGAGAGAGATGCATAGATAAGTGGATCACCATAGATACATGTAACTGTAGTCACATGTCCATTAAATAAAAATTTGATTTTCTCTCATTGGAAAGTATAACACATGTATATGTTAAAAGTAGAAATACTTATTAAAATTATACAGTAAAATTTCTATATAAGGAATTATCCAATCATCATGATTTGCCCTCAGATGTAAAGCTTCCATTCCATTATAAAATTATGTTTTTGCTTTTCTATTTTCCCAAACTAGGTAGGCAGATGTTATAATCTCCCATCATCAGGGATTACTGGTATCCTAGAAAATCTCTCTAGTTATAAACATTTGACAATGAGCCTCGTTAACCCTAGTTGGACTCCCAGTTTGATAATTCAGGTCAGCTATACCACAGCATTCACTCCTCAGACTACTGAAAGGAAAAAAATCATTAAAATATTAACACAGAACTTGGGTAACTAATAAGAGCCAAACCTATTAAAATAAGCTCATCCATTAAAAAATAACTTATACTAGATTTAGAAACAGCATATAAGTCTTTCTTGACCTGTTTTGATATAATTTAGAAGGTCTAAATATAAATTGCAGAAGAATTAATGGTAAGTGAAAAATGAGATAAAGCAGAGTTACTTTATAGCAAGCAGTGATAGGAAATTTTGAATCAGGATGTCTGGACTAAGTTCAGGAAAAACAGAATAGAACTTCCTATAGGTTGCATGGACACACATGCCTTTTCCTGCACATACCAATCAGACAGATTCAGTGACCAATTTCTGAAAAGAACTGATATACCACACCACATATATTCTCTGGTTGGCATATAAATGTAAAGACTGGATGCACAAACATCTACTTGCCAAAGCCATTCTAAAGTGGGCTAATCACAAACTTGGCCAGATAACTTTGCTCTTGTTTTAGAAGAATTCAGCTGGCCAGAAATGGATGACTTGAACAGCCATCAACTATGTTCCTGACAACTTTACTGAATCAGAAAATTTGTTTTTCCAATAAATTTGAGCCAAGAAGCCAGATATGGAAATGATCAGATTAGACATTAATATGCTAAGGCATAAATACCATCTTAGAATCAATAGAAGAATGCTGCAGCCTAAGAGATCTTTCTGGCATAAATGGAGAAACTCCTTATTACCCTCAAGTCATCTGTTACAGTAAATTTTAGTCCTCCTACTAAATATATGCATGCTCTCGAAATCCAATGGCATATAAAAAGATGGTATATACTTAGGTACATGATGAAGCTCAATTAAATAGGGTAGAAGAATATGCAGAATTTATGTTTATGAAACACCTACTAACCTCCAGGCAATTTGAACATACTATTTCAATTTCTCATAAGTCTACAACAGAAGGGTTATAATTCTAATTTTATAGAAAAGGGCAATTATGTATTACTTGATGCTACTCAAAAGAAAACTTAAAGAAGAGATTTGGCTATGAGAACAATTGTCTGATGTATTTCCAAAACTCCTGACATTGTTCAATGACAAGTAGCTTGTACAGAAGTCATCTTCTGGAAGAGTTTTGTTGTTGTTGTTGTTGTTGTTGTTGTTTGTTTTGTTTTTTCAGTACTGGGGGTTGAACCCAGGGCCTCACGCCTGTATGCTTTGCAAGTGCTGGACCACTGAGCTGCACCCCCAGCCCATTTTCTTTTTTTTTACTTTTTGAGACAGGGTCTCGCTAAGTTACGCAGACTGCCTCTGGTCTTGAACTTGCGATCCCCACTGCCTCTGCCTCCCCAGCCACTGGGATTACAGGCATGTGCCACCGCAGGGCAGTTTTTTTTTTTTTTTTTTTTTTAAGGCTTTTTTCGTCCATCTAGATGAACCTGGGACACTGGAAGGATTTAGATTCTGTGGAAGGATTTAGATTCTGGTAATGCTCCAAGTATGGAAAGTAAAACAACAACAAAAAGAGCTGAGGCATTCAATTGTCTTCCAAATCAATTTCTGCTTGCTGAGGCTTGAAAGGAAACTTGCTGACTTTTTTTCACCATTATCGAATGAGACTATTTATTAAGATGTGTTTATTAGACTTACATAAGAGCTCTTGCCTGAAGAACTGAGATTCTGGTTCTAGATTGTTTAACATCACAGTGAAAGGGCTCATCAATATGCCTAATTTTTAATTTCCACAGAATATAAGGCAGCAGAATGAAAACAGATTTTTAAACTCAGATAGTCCTTTTTTGTTGTTGTTGTTCAAATCACAGATCTGCCTAGGTCAAAATATAATTTTCAAAAACTTAAAGATACTAATCTGATACAATAAAAAGTGAGCATAAGCCAAAAATATGTTTGACTCAGTGATGAAGGAACCAACAAGACTGATTCAAAGAGAATTTGAAAGACTGAATATATACAGGCACTGAAAGAATGTTGAAACAAAATTGATTAGTTAGACACAAAACTGGTTAATATCCTATAGGTCAAAACATTTTAGATCTTCTGTTTCTTTTTTTTTTTTTTCAACCTTACAAATATTTTACATCCTTATCTGACAAAAATTCTATCAGTTAACATGTAACTTCAAGACTGAGCTCTAGTCCAAAGTAAATAGTAATGCAAGTAGAGTACAACAAATCTTTTTAATAAAGGGCAAAATAGTAAGTTTCTAAGCCTTTGTTAGCCCCATGGTCTCTGTTATAACCACTCAACTCTACCCTTATAGCATAAAAGGGACGCCAGATAATGTATAAATGAATGAACATGTCTGTATTCCAATAAAACTTTCTTTACAAAAACATTCTATGGGCTAGGTTTGACGGATGTGTCACAGTTTGCCAATCCTTGCTTTAGAGAATTAAATAATCTTGGGAGCGTCTTATAGACAGTGTTCTAGTAGGACTTTGAAAAGATACCCCTGGCCCTTTGCTTTATACTCTAGTTTTGGAAATTTTTTTTAGATTATGTATAGTTGATGGGATTTTATAATTTATTCATATTTTATTAACTTTATTTTTCTTACTTGCTGAATGGGGATAGTTTTCAGAAATCCTTGGAGTATTATAAGCATCAGGGGTTAATATTCAAAAGATAAGTATTCCTATTTCCCACCAGTCTTCACTTCATTCTTATTCTCAATTAAAAAGGTGAGAGATGACCTTACACTGTCTCTCACAAAATTTGTCTGCAAAAATAAGTGGGAGGAGGAAATCAACCAAACTAAACAGCATGAAGTTCAGGGATTAAAGAACAACTTGCCAGTATTTTTTTTTTGTTCCCCAGCGCAATGTTAGCCCTGCTTGGAATGTCCAGTTTAATGGGGGAGAGGGGGTAGCATTTTTTGACTTATTCAAGAAACATGGTGTCAGTGATGGCATTGTCTCATCTGCCAGCTAGGACTGGAGCTAGAAGAACAGTTCTGGAGACTGGGAAAGCCCAGTGGCTTACAAACAAGCTGCTCCATCCACAAGCCCACTTTACTTCTCTGACTCTGTAAAGTTAACCTGTGGAAATAACAAGATTGACCTATGAGTGCTGAGAAAGGGGTCATGTGAATCGTGATAAAGGCTGGACTGAGTTTCATATCAGGAAGATAAAGAAATCCATATTGCTTTTTGAGAGAAATATAATTACTTACTTAAGAATTTCTTTTTAAATTACACAATGTCCTGGAAAAAGAACTTGACCAGAAACACAGTGCCTTAGATGAAGTTCTCTGGCATCAGACTGTGGTATGAGGAACTGGGAAGTGCTCTTGGGAGATACACCTGTACAGAGGTGAGGAAGCAGCATTGGGCAGAGAGAAACGCTGACCGCAATACCATTATAATGGAGGTTTCAGCTGGCCCCATGGGAGGGTCTAGGGCTGATAGAGCCTTTTGAATTGTCGTTAGTATTCATTGTCCTCATCACCTTGGGAATGGGTATATCACTCCTGGAAACTGTCTGCTATATTCGAGCTGTATGGATCAGTTTTCACATTGAATCTACTGTGTTTCAACTACAGAGCTAAAAAGTACACTTATTTATGCCAATTGTTGATACTGACTGTAGCTTCAATTGGCTATGTTCATAGCTCCATCTATTAAGTATCTATTACAGTATAAGAAATTATATGATACTTAGTGGTAGAAAGCAATAGACACTATCTTGCAACTTCTCTGAGTTAGGAATCCAGGCACAGATTACACTGGGTGCCTCTGACTCAAGGTCTCTCATGAGGCTAAAATCAACATGTTGGACAGACATGCTGTCATTTTAAGGCTCAACTGAGGAAGCATCTACTTTCAGCATCACTCACATTGGTGTTGGGAAGAGGTCTTAGCACCTGACTAGCCATTGTGGATACATCTATTGCTTCTTATGTGGGTTCACATCTTGGCAGTTTGCTGCCCCCAGAGCTAGAATCTGAGGGAAGGAAGGAGAAAGAGAATCCAAGGACAAAGCCAAAGTTATTTCTATAACTTAACCATCACTTCTGTTGTGTTCTATTTACTAGAACAGAGTTCTTCAATCCAGTGCACACTCCAGGGAGGAGATTTGCACAGATCTTGATGTCAGCAGGTGAGGATCAAGGAGGGCCATTTCAGATGCTGTCTATGTTGCTATTGTTAGGTGCCATTGCAACTCATAGAGAGCCTCATAGGGTTTTCAATGGCTGACTGTTTCAAGATTGTTTTGGGGAGTGGACTGCCACATTTCTTCTCTCAGTTTTGCAGTACTAAGGATAGAACCTGGATCTTCAGAAAGTGCATAGCAACACTTTACCAACTGAGCTAAACCCCAGCCCAACCTGTCTATAAGGGATTAAAAACATTTTGAAGGGAAATTCTTAAGACTATCTGAAAGCACAATCAATCAGATATATCTCTAGAAATTTAACAGAGAAAATCACAGTAGAACACAGGGTACTTGTATTAGAATGCTATCGCACATATAGATATTCATGAGCTTAAAAACAAAGAAACGTATACCTGTTTGTATGACATAGATGGATAGATAGATAGATAGATAGATAGATAGATAGATAGGTAGGTAGGTAGGTAGGTAGATGGAAATTGAAAGCACATCTTAAGAAATTTGATATTCCTTGACTTCCAAGTATATGATCAATGAATTAATTTGGATATGGAACAAAATTACTGGTCCCCAGGGGACTGAGTGGTGGAGGTCACAGGTCCTCTGACTACAGAATCTGAGAAGTGCTGTTACAACTAATTTAATACCCTTGCCTTTGGACCACTATGGAGTTAAAGGAATAGGTCTATGTTGAGGCAGAAAAGCATTAGACAATTAGTCAGAGACTTGGGCCCTAGGTCTACCTCTGATATTTCCAAAGAGGGGCTGGATGCCTCTTATCTAGCCTGCATTTGTTTCCCGGTTTGTAAAAAGAAAGGCATCAACGAGAAGGTTCTTTTGAAATCCAAGAACTATTAATTTGTAAAAACAGTCTGATATATTATTAGACAGAGTAAAGTATTGATAATTTTATTTTCTGTGGTTTCTGTAACTTGCTGTTTCCCAGCTGGAACTGCATAGACTCTATAAAAGTTCACTTGCTTTTACAAAACCCCTTCTACCTTCTCATGGCCTCTTAAACAACAGAGCAGAAACAGTGAAAGTTATCTTCAATATCATCATCATTGTCATCATCATCATCACATCAAGAATATTTTTCTCTAAGAAATTCAGTTTTAATAAAATGAGTATAACTTTTTAAAATATTTTCAACATATTTCTATTCTTGATAATGTTTTGCAAATTTACCATTCCAGTGTTTTAGCTAAAATTATGCCACTAAATTTGAGGATTAATTAAATTCTGTTTAGTGGAAGGATGAAGAGTATTTTTTTTCATTTTGTTCCTATTTTTCTCTCTCTGAGTAGATGATGATTTCTCTGGGACACATGATATGCTGACATGGCATTGTGTGCTGTGCACTTTATATAAGGCATTGCCATTTGCATTTGGTTCATGTGACTATGTATAATTTCTCATTATTTCTGTATGACTGGCTTTGTTGTTGTTGTTGTTAGGTGCTGTTGATTTGGGTTCAACCCATAGCCACCTTCATAAGGTTTTCAATGGTTGATTGCTTTGGCATTGCTTTCGGAGTGGATTGTCATGTCCTACTCCCATATGCTACTCACTTTATAGAGTATAAAATGCCATTTGTGGTCTAAATGCTTGTTACAGTCACCATGCTATAGGTCAGTATCGTGGCATGTGGACTTTCTGAGGTTATCACAAGTTCCTCTGTGGTCAGTACATGTAGTGTAATCTAGGGAAGTGTTACAGTAATAATTGTAATAAAAATAGTAGCACTGACTTTCCATTGGTAACTTTGTGCTTAGTGCCTTGATAAGTACTTTGTATATTTTGTTTCATTTAACCCTTTCCCTCAAACAAGTTAATACCTCTGATGTATGTATTGGTATCCTCATTTTATAGAAAGAGGAATTGAGGGTTTGAAAGATAGATCAAGGTGGCCAAGGTAAGATAATTAAAAAATTGTGGGACCTAATCTTTGAATCGCCTGAAGCCGCAGCCCTGTGGCATCTAATCCCATCAGATCTCCAAAGCTAAGCAGGGTCGGGCCTGGTCAGTACTTGGATGGGAGACTACCTGGGAACACCAGGTGCTGTAGGCTTGGGAGACAGACCTGGCAACCCACTCCCAAAAGTCAATCTGCCATTGAAAACCCTGTGAAGAGCAGAGAAGCACTGACAATAGTGTTTCACCTGTTGTACACAGGGTTGCTATGAGTCAGATACTGACTTGATGGCACCTAACAACAGCAACAATCTTTGAATCCACTGTTGTTGAATCCAGCAGGGGGTACTAATTGAGTCTTAGCTATATAGGCTATCCTAGAATTCAGGCTTACTAGCTAGCTCTGCAGAGTCTTCCATGATGGATAGATGAGCATGGAAATCCTAAAGGAAGAGATGACCCATGAAGTTTTGTACAAAAACATGAGGCCATTGTCCAATGTCAGTGTTTTAGACAAATGAGTTCAAACCACAAACTCCAGTGAATTCTCTTTAAACCTGAGTAAGCATGTCATACAGGGGTTATAATTCTTCTAAGGCACTGAGAGTATGAAGTAGCCTTGTTCTTTGACCTATGTCACCATGTAAGTGGAGTGCTTTTTTCTTGAGGGTTGAAGAATAGCACTGATGTAACTTCTTGAGCTGAGCCCAAGGACAGCTATACCTGAAGAAGAGAGGAAGAGAGCTTCAGCACATTACCATGCTGGCCTTAGTGGGCTATACAATGAGTTCCCCAGGGAATATGGGACCAGAATGGTAGAAGGCTTTAGAGCAGTAGAAAAAGCTTACTCACTGCTATGGGTATGAGAGTCTACAGCTGTACCACCTGGGTTTCTTACCTCATCTGATCTCAGAAGCTAAGCAGGGTCAGGCCTGGTTAGTACTTGGATAGGAGACTACCTAGGAATACCAGGTGCATGTAGCCTTGGGGGAAGGACCCAGCAACCCACTCTTGAAACAATCACCTATTGGGAACCCTATGAATAGCAGAGAAGAACTCACATAGTGCCAGGCATGGCACAGTCTTGGGTAGTCTTTGGTTCTATTGCACACTGGACTGGACTCAAAAGCACCTAAAAACAATAACAAATGGGTGCAAGACTCTGTTTGAGGACCCACCCCCCAGGACTATTTGCATGGAGTTTGGAGGAAGGAGTACAAGCTAAAAAAAAAAAAAAGGAATATATTTTATTAATATGCAAGGCTGAGTTCTCAAAAGAATGGATTCCATGTCTAGTAATGCCTTCTAAGATTGTATTAAATTTTACTTTTAGCCACTATATTGTGGTGCTTATTAAATAATATTGGATTTATCAACCATGCAATTTCTTATTTGTGTGATTAGAGAGGCCTGCAGAGGTAGCCCTGTGGCATCCGATCCTGTCAGATCTCGGAAGCTAAGCAGGGTTGGGCCTGGTTAGCACCTGGATGGGAGACCACCTGAGAACACCGGAAGCTGTAGGCTTGGGAGAAGGACCTGGCAACCCCCTCCCAAAAATCAATCTGCCATTGAAAACCCTATGAACAGCAGAGAAGCACTGACAATAGTGTTTCCCCTTTGAACAGAGGGTCGCTATGAGTTGGATACCGACTCGACAGCACCTAACAACAACAACAACAACAACATGATTAGACAAGAAATATGTATAAATGATTACTTGATCTCAGACATAGGGTTTTAGATGGGCCTCTTTTAAATATATCTAATTGTTTTTTCAGCCAGTTCTTCCAATTTATGAAGGACATTATAATTCATGATTCTAGCAGAAAACAATTTAGCTCTCTCATACTTTTTACAGTTTTCAAATCTAAGACATATATTTATAAATCTTTATATTATTTGTTAATATGAAATATAAGAGACCTCTTCTTAGAGTCAAATTTAGTCAAGCCCAGACAATGCCAAACTCTAGCTAACCCTTAGATTAGTGAGAAAAATAAATATTTCTTCTTATGCATACACAAATTGCAAAAGGCAAAGATCAACATCAGGGACTTGACATATCCTGAAAAAATTTCACTCAGGTTATCATTCAGTCACTTACCAATATATTGTGTTTGTTTAAACCACTACATATTCATGCAACTGTAATATCACCTGGCTCAGATTTCACCAAATCCTCTGTAAGAACATTGTGCATAGCTTTGTCAAATACCTTGCAGAAACTACAATGCAACATCATTAAAAAGAATACTCTAAAAATAATATTATTTTTTATTTGGGATGACTCATTCTTTGTTAACTGAGTTCCAATAGTGGCACAGGTAGGGTTTCTATTTCAGATTTCAAGATCAAGTAATATCTAATTTTTCTTTGACAACTAAGAAGGTGTTATGGAAGCTACACATTAGAAATAGTGTGAATAATGTCCTTTAGGAACATACAGCCTTAAAGAGAAGTTGGAGTGGGCAAAAAAGGCATAGAACATCAGATAGAAGGAGGCAGATACTGCACGTTGGAAGTTAAGAAGGTGAAGAGGTTAGTTTTTTGAGGGTGCAACACTTCCCCAGTCATTTCTTGAATGGCTGCCAGCTGGGGGAAGTGCTCATTTTCTGGCACTGTATCTGACAGTGCTTCTCTGCAACTCATAGGGTTTTCAATGGCTAATTGTTTCAGAAGTGGGATACTGGGTCCTTCTCCTTAGTCTGTCTTAGTCTGGAAGCTCAGCTGAATACTGTCCATGATGGGTGACCCTGCTGCTATCTGAAATATTAGTAACATAGTTTACAGCATCATAGCAACCCTCAAGCCCCCACAGTATGATAAACTGACAGACAAGCATGAGTATGCAAAAGCATTTGACTATATGGATCACAGCAAATTAGGGATAACATTGAGAAGAATGGGAATACCAGAACACTTAGTTGTACTAATGAGGAAGTTGTGCATGGACCAAGAGGCAGCCCTTCAAATAGCAAAAAGAAAGACTGCTTGGTTTAAACTCAGAAAAGGTGTGAGTCAGGGCTGTTTCTGTTCACCCTCCTCTTCAATCTCTATGCTGAGGAAATAATTCAAGAAGCTGGTTTTTATGAAGAAGAATGTATCATCAGGATTGGAGACTCATTAACAACCTGTGTTATGCAGATGACACAACTCTGTTTGCTGAAAGTGAAGAGGATTTGAAACGTTTACAGCCTTCAGTATGGATTACACCTCAACACCAAGAAAACAAAAATCTTTACAACTGGGTCAGTAAACAACTTCAAAATAAATGGAGGAAAGATTGAAGTTGTTCAAGATTTTGCTTTACATGGTTCTACAATCAACATCTATAGAAGCAGCAGCCAAGGAATCAAAAGATGCATTGCATTGTGAAAAATTGTTGCAAAAAATCTCTTTAAAGTGCTGAAAAGTAAAGACGTCACATTGAAGATGGAGGTGTGCCTGACTTGTGCCATGGTATTCTCAGTTGCACCATATGATTGTGAAAGCTGAATAGTGAAAAAGGGAGACAGGAGAAGAAATGATACTTTTCAATTATGGTGCTGGAGATGAGCATTAAATATGCCATGCATTGCCAAAAGAACCAATAGATGCGTCCTAGAAGATGTGCAACCAGAGAGCTGCTGGGAAGGAAGGATGGCTAGACTTAGACTGCATCTTAAGTATTTTGAACATGTTATCAGGAGGGACCAATCCCTGGAAAAGGACATCATCTTTGGGAGAGTGGTAGGTCAACATCCACAACAGAAAAGGAAGACCCTCAACTACATGGATTAACACAGTGTCTGTAACAATGAGCTTCAACATACAAAAGATTGTGTGCATGGCACAGTAGTGTTTAATTCTGTTGTACATAGGGTTGCTATGAGTTGGACTCAACTCAACAGCATTTAACGACAATGATAGCATCAACAAGAGGGAGAGTGCCTTCTAAACTAAGAGAAAGATGATTTACCAGGAACAAAGTATATATGAAAGAATGCAAATGAAAAGGATGCATTAGAATTCATGTATCTCTCTAGCAAAATTTCTTGACCAGTTCTCTATTTCCGAAGAGGGCTTAAGAATTACAGATCTCCTGGAAGAAGTGGAAAAATAATGATTGTTACTAATTACTTTTAATAGCAAAACTAGAACTAGTGAAGCCTGCCACCTATCACTACCCCCACCCTGTTTGAATTCTGGCTGTCAATATGCCACAATGGCTACCTCACTGGGAAGTGTTATGTTTTCTGCTTGAGCTCCTCTGGACAGGGAAGAGTGCTCTGGTAAATCATACAATCTGAATAAGTCATTTAAATATGGATTTCCAATTCTCTCTGGTACTTACATTATTTCTTCACTTAGTCCTTAGTGTGCACTAGAAAATAGAGCTACATCCAATACATCATTTACTGTTTAAAGGCAATTGAAAACTTTACTCACCTAAGTCGCTAAAAAGCATGACAAATCCTTTCCTACTTGGAGAATAACACCATTATTTTCTCCTCAACCCAAGCTCTCTATATTTCTGTGTTAACTTTCAAAAATTGTTAAAAGCTAGATTATCTATGTATGAGATCTACACTTTAGAATATGCTGATAAAACATAGAGTTGGACTTTTTTTCTCTTAAAATGTTTTCATATTGAGCTTTTGGTTTAGAATGATACATGATGTACTGCAAATTAAGTAATTCTTTCAGAGAATTGGAGCTTAGGATGCCAAAGAACTGGAGTCATGCAATGATTCAGGTATATGTCCAGTGTCCATGTGTCCAGTGGGAACAGAAGGTAGTAGTGGAACACCAACTAGTGATTTTAGGAAATATGCCAACTTCTGGGGAAAAAAACCTTTCCCTATTATCCCCAATACAACATTGATAGAGGTAGACCCAACCCTTCAGATAGTAGGCTGCATTTTCCTTTCACATACTACATTAAGCTTGTGCATAGCTCCTCTAGGACATCTCATCTTTGATATTTTCTTTTCTCAATAGTATTTTTAGCTCACGCTCTATGGGTCAGTCTTTCTAAACATAAATCTTATCATATTACAACCATCTCCACCTCAAGCTCTTCAGGGCCCCTCCTTTTGGCAAAGTTATCTCTATTCTATTTTAGTGATCCATGTTCATCTTAAATTATTTTATTTTTCAAAATCCATTGTTGAATGTGGAACATATGGCATATAGAGACTTCTTTTGATATAAAATTTACTGAATTCAAAGGATTATATGTTATTTTGTCATCATTGTCTTTCTTCTTTAAAGTTTTTGAGTATACTCTCTTTATAATATGATTGTGTATCAGCCAGAAAAAGCTTGCTTAGGTGTGGTTAAAAAACAAACTGCCAAATCTCAGAAAAATTTGATCTCTTACTCACATAAAATTTGCTGCTATTCTAGTGGCTTTATCAGCACTATTCCAAGAAGTGATGAAAAAATTAGACTATTTTCTTAACATTGTACTAATGCCTCCTGAACACTTCCTGGGTCACAGTGGAGAGACCTGGAAAATACAATAGAGCTATTTTCTGCCTTAGCTCTATGGAGACCCACGTTCCAGACTATTGGCCAGAGCAAGCTATAAGACTTGAAATTAATTTAAGAAGGAGGGGTAATGTAGTTTTAAATATGTCCAGAAAGGCGAAAACAAAATATAAAATATTTTTCACTAGAAATTTTTGTAGTAGTTGGTAAAATTTTTTCTTGAAGTCATGCTGTAGCAAAAGCAATAAAACAAAACAAAACCTGACACCCTATGTAAATACCCCACATATTTGAGGATAATTTATTGGTATGTGAAATGACAAAATTTGGGAAGTGCTGATAAATTCTATGAAATGTAGATATTATAGTGTGAAAGACATGGTTCTTCAAACTCTAAGCCTGCAGTATCTCTAGTCTTATCCATGGACAGCCCTGAAAGGAGTTACACATTTCTGTTTATGTCATTGCAGGCCATGGCCCTCTCTCCTCATGCTAGTCATTCCCTATGCCTGGTCCTGTGCTTTGTTTAAGATTCTTCTCAAACATCTTCCAGTTGGTGATGGCTTCCTTGATACTCTCAGACACAGTCAATGCATTCATATTCATCTATTAACAGTGACCCCAGTTTTAATCATTCATTGTAAACATTCTTGAATCTTCCAATAGACCATAAAATCTGTGATTAAATAGCCCAAGTTTTGCTCATCTCCATCATCTCTGAATACACTAGATTGCAGGACTTAATGGTTAATAAATACTGAGAGAAAGCATGGTTCAATAAATAAAAACTGTCCTTGTTTATATTTTAAGTAGAAAGGTTGAAAGGATATCAAAGAATGACTGACCTCTGCTAAGTATACTATTCTTTGGATTGAGTAACTTTTAAAAGTCACTCATATATCATCTGTTTTCTTGGTCCCTCCTCACTACCATCCTGAATCCATGCAATTATTGGAGCTCTACAGCATCTACCATGGTGACTTCTTCCACAGCTAAGGGGTTTAGTAAATTACAACATATTTTTTCTTCACGGGGGAGTTTGTGCTGATCTGATGATGTTTCACTGAACAGCTGTTGGGGTCCTCATGTTGTTAATCACACAAAGCTATGATGAATTCAAGCTTTTTAATGGCCCAACAGCATGATCAAGTAGCAATTTGAAGCTTATTGACTATATACGGAGAAGACAAGCCACATAAGGCAAGGGACCACCGTCATTTCCTCCAATAAATGTTCATCAAGAATCTCCCCACAGATGGAGAAGACTGAAGGAAGCCTAAAAGAGCTAAGGTTAACTCCGTGAGAAATGCTCACCAAATTCCATTCACTTCATTGCACTGCACACCTATTTTTCTGGAAAATTACAACATGGATAAGGCAGAATCTTCCTCCTCTAGAGTAACAGAATACATGGTGGATTTACAGGAGAGATGAACAGAACATTATAATGATGCATCTATAGGACAAATGGTATTTCAGGAGAAGCACCAGTACTGAGATGTGAACACACAGGAGAAAAAGAAATTACTGACTCACCTCCTTGTGTTCTATAACAACTACTGGCAAGTTGGGTTTTAAGTAAACCTTGATAACTCTGGAAAAATAATCAAGTACCAAGCAAGACACAAGTTGTGATTTTTGGCATGATTTATATTATTGGCTCCCTGGGCTGGAGACAGTATTAATAAGGGATGTATCTATAAACAGAATGAATAATATGTAACCATAATATAAGATCTATTTATTTTGCCATCAGATGTTTGGAATGTTGGCATTATTAAGAAACTAATTTAGCTTTGATTCTCTTTTGAATTCATGATATTATAATGCAAACCCCTTAAATAAGCCATATTCCTACCCATGAAATTTGGGTCCTGGTCACATAATTATACCAACATTATGTTTTTGATAAGCCTCTTTTAACTAACAGAATCATTGGAGTTTACTGAGTTTTTTTAATTTTATGGAAAGACTAATAATAATAATAATAATAATAATAATAGAATGGCACCCATTTGAAATTGGCTACTTACTCTAATTCTTAAAGATTTTCATCTTTGAATTGATTTGTACATCATAACCAATTACAGAGGTGGGCAGATATTATATCCATTTTGCAGATGAAGAAATTGAAACTGGGAGCTTTGAAGACTTGCCTAAGCAAGTGAGGGTGACTCCTACAGCAAGACTCTTAAAGACATCTCCACTCATTAGTCATTGCAGTTAGTTTCCATAACACAAGCTTTCAGAACTTTAGTGCTCTAGATACTTGGGACAAGATGATCCTTGATTGTGAGGTTCTGTTCATTGTACTGTAGGATATTCAGGAGCATTTTTACTGCTACATACCAGGTGCCAGTAGAATGCCCCATGAACAAAAATGTCTCCAAACATTGCCAACTACCCCCTGGAGGACAAAATGACCCCTGATTGACATCTGCTGCCATAATAGAATCAGGACCCATGGCAAAGCCTTCTCCTGCATGGCTTTCTCTCTGCTGATTTCACGCTAAGAGGAGCCTCACTTTCCTTGACAAATTATGAAAAACTACAGTGAATTTGCCTTTCATTATGGTGTGATGGCCTGATCAATAGTTGTTTTCAGCTTACAGTGCAGTGAGAAGGCAAGCTACATGAGAACAAGAGTCACATCTATTTCCTTCAATAAATCGTTATTCAATGCATGGAAAAGTAGACTGCTAGTGCCAAGGATGGGACAAGCATATCATAGATTTTATACTCATTATGCAATTTCATTCCCCAGCCACCTGTCTCTAAGGTATTACAAGCCCTCTCCACCCTTTTTTGGTTTGCTTTTAGTTCTCTGAGAAAAGGTCTCACTATGTAGATGATATTAGACTTCAACTTGTGATCCTCCTGCCTCAGCCTCCTGAGTGGTGAGATTATAAGTATGTGCCACCATGCCTGGCTAAAAGGTCCATTCTATCTATCTATCTATCTGTCTATCTATCTATCTATCTATCTATCTATCTATTTATTTATTTATTTATTATGGGTATTGGTGGGAGCTGAACCCAGGTCCTTGCACCCGCTAGGCAAGTGCCAAGCTGTACTGTCAACATCCATTTTTATTTTTTTATTTAGAGACAGACTTTGGCTAAATTGTGCAGGTTGCCTCTGACCTTGAACTTTCAACCTTCATGCCTGAGCCCCCCAAGTTGCTGGGATTATAGGTGTGTGACACAACACCCAGTTAAAAGGCATATTTTTAAAAGGCAGAGCACAGAGGATTTTTAGGGCAGTGAGGATCCACAGAATGAGATTATAATGCTAGACACATGGCATTGCACATTTGTCAAAACTTACAGAATGTAGGGCATCAAAAGCAAACCCTAATGTGAACCATGGAGTTTGAGTGGTAATGACATGGCAATGTAAGTGCATGGATTGTAACACCACACAAGCTCCTGGAAGATGTTGATGTGGAAGGAGGCTGTGTGTGAGGAGGGTGGGAGTCCTATGGAATGCCTCTGTCTCTTTACCTCAAAATTTCTGTGAGCCTAGAACTGCTCTGAAAAAGAATGAAGTCTTAAACATTAATGTAAAAAAGGTTCATTTTGCAGATGATATAAAACTTAGAGAAGCTAAGTTACTATCCAACAACAATGGAAAGGAGGTCACCTGTATTTTGGACCGGGAGCAATTGATTTTATACACACACACAAGAAAGCACACACACGCATCTAGAGAGAGAATTGTAACAAAGTTGGTGGGCCAAGACTAGTATTTTTATTTTTAATGGCATAGAATAGAAAGGAAAGGGATAGAGAATATGAAGGTGAATCATGAACAGTAAGGTTTATGTACTGTGTCATGAAACTTTTATTGTACTGCGTGTGTGTGTGTGTGTGTGTTAGTTGTCCTTTTAGCAAAATATACATTTTCTCTGTGGATTGAAAATATTTGCAAAACACTGGCATAATACCCATTATTTGTTTTCTAAAGACTAGATAATATTGAATCAAGTTTTTAAAGTTCTTTAATTTTTCTGAGTTAGAAGTTTGTTCTCCCCGTAGGCCAACCTACTTACTGTTTTGTCTACTTACTGTGCTGTGCTGGTATCAGAGCTGGGGAAAGTGGAGCAAAAGTCCTAAAGAGAGGATGCCATGGGGGCCCACCAGGCTCCAGGAACTGGAAATTCTGGTGTTGCACACATACCATTTTCAAGTTGCCACAAGAGGGTTCCTAGGATTCTAGAATTCCGAACTCTCACTGCTGTGACTTATGATCTAGAGGAAACATTTCCCTTCTGTCCATGGCTCCAGACTTATTTCTTGAAGATGATCATGACCAGTAGCCTATCACCAGAACTTAAGAAAGAGATAAATGGTAAAAGAGAAGCATAGTTAATAGAGTCCCAGATCCAGCATCAAGTTAGGGCATGATAGATGGGTTTCCAGCTGAGAGACAATTGCTTAACACTTGTCAAAATTTCTAGTACATTCTAGAATATATGAATATTTTCTTTTTTATTATTTGTTTTAATATGATTCTTTATGTTGTTTCCTCCCTGCTTTTTTCTGTTATTTTGGAGATCTTTCTACAGCAACGTATCCAAATCTACTTTCTTTCTTTGTTATATTTCATTTCATTATATGAATGAACAGTTCTGTTTAAGTGAACATTTGTTGTTGTTGTTGTTAGGTGCTGTTGAGTCGGTATCCAACTCATAGCGACCCTCATAGGGTTTTCAATGGCTAACTATTTCGGGATTGCCTTGGGAGTGGATTGCCAGGTCCTTCTCCCATTTATACGTTGCTGGGAATTGAACTCGGGACCTCAGAGACTGCAGTGCAGCACTCTACCAACTGAGCTAAATCCCAGCCCAAGTGAACATTTAGGAGCTACTTTTTCTCTTTCTCCTTTTTCTCACTCTCTTGCACTTTCCATTTCTCCACTATCGTGCCTTTGTATATGTGAAAGTATATCTAAGAAAAATTTACAGCAGTTTGCTGGGGTAAAAACGTATATGTCTTAATTATCATAGCTATTTCTAAACTTCCTTTCATATAGATTATGGTAACTTATTTTTACCCTTAGTACCCCAATATATATATTTTTTACAACCTCTCACATTTTGTCAAAATAAACACTTGAATGTTTTCTCCATTTTAAGGTAGGAAATCATATCTCATTCTTATTTTACTTTGCATTTTAAAATTTTGTACAAGAGCCCTTCTTTTCTCTTTGCATTCTTGGGAAACCCATACCCATGTCTTGGATGCCTATCTCTCTTTCTGAGCTTCTGCATGTAACGTAAAGTGTTTACTTAAGAAACTCTATAACTTTGTTTTACTGTCTTTGATTCATCCTGAAATTCTTTTTATTGACAAATTCAAGGACCTGGATTAACCCGAGTAGAGGTCCCAACTAGGGGAACTCCTCAGGCTAGGCAGCCAGCCACATGGAGCTGAATCCCTCCCTGAACTACTTGTGACATTTTGGGGGGCTTACCCAGGATCTGAGAGTTGAAGCAAAGGTGCTAAATCCTCTTTACCACGGAACTGTATCTGGTTCTTTGCTTTATTTGGGGGATAGTATGGTTATTCTTTACAGCTTTGTAACCTCTGCTCCTTAGGAATCCAAGCCTGGAAATCTGGGGCAATTGTAGGCTGGTGGGAAAAGCCACATTCTTGCATAATCCAAAAGCATCATTTTTCCAGCCTGGATGCCCATTACCCTGAGAAGTGAATTCACTTCTTTTTTTTCCCTTCCACTTTGATCTAGGCTTTCTTCTCTCCTCCAGTAAAAATCCCCTAGATGCTTTAGAAATGGCCATTTCCCTAACCTTTAAGCTACTTCTGCTGGTAGGCAAACTAAGCCTTACCCCTCACTGCCTTTGCAATATGCTAGATATCATCAGGCATTCTTTCTATTCTTTTTTTTTGGGGGGGCGGTCTTATGTAGACCAGAGAAATTAGCTTCCAAATTCTGTTTGATATAACATACATAAAACTCAGTGAACCTCATACCTTCTCTACCATGGCCATATTCATATTCTTCCCCATTAGATGGGATGCCAAATTACACAAGAATGAAAGGAAAAATAACGTAAACACGATGAGAACTTGGGCAAACTAGCTGTACCAAGTTCTCCGACAGATGAAGGACACTTCAGACGTCCGTAAAAATAGAGGTCTCCAGTAGGGATACCCCAAAGGAGTATCTTCCTTAGGTTACCTGGGCAAAGACAAGAATGCCCTGTCTCCCAGGACATTTTGTCCTCTCACAAAAATTCAAATGTCAATTTCTAAGAATCTCCTTTTGGGATGCATCTTGATGAAAATTGTAACAAATTGAATCTTTTTCTGTAAACCTGACATGGTAGCGGTATAAACTACATGGTACAGAAATTGTCCTCTAAGTGCCATTCTTGATATAGATCTACTTATAGGAATGAATACTTGGAAATTAGAAAGTAGAAAGAAATCAGCTTGAAAATAAAACTTGGAAAACTTTCATTAGTAGGGATGTCTTCTTCTCTTCTTTATTAGCTTTTAAATTAGGGAAAGATAAGCAGGTTAAGTCTCTGAAACAAGCCTCATCTTTTGGCCTTTTTTTCCTCACTGGTTGGATACTTAAGAAGACCTCATGAGATTCAGGTTAAGCTCTTTGTATTTAAAGTGTAAATTACCTTTTGTTTTCACTGGGGGGGGATACTTAGAAGCTCTTTGTCTTTGAATTGTAAATGCAAAACAAGCTACATCTTTGAAATGCTAATTTAAGATTTAAGATAGCTTGGTGCTATGTAGGAAATAATCTAATAGGTAGTACAAAATTTTTGCTTCCTTTTTCAAATTTACAAATGTATTGTCTATATGTGTTTATGTTTTTAGATTGTTTGCATAATATCAGCTTGGTCTAAACATTTAAGAATGGACTCTGATTGAATGAAAGTGTTATATGTTATTTAGTTTCTTGTTAGTTTATATTTAGTTGGTTCCATGTCATTCTGCCTGCTAGTCTGGCTGATGACTTACCTCATGCCAGCTTTGGTGAAAAGGTGCAGACACTCAAGAGTTAATTATCAAACTGATTTGGGACCAAGAAAAATACAAGAGAGACATTTGGAAATTCAAACTGCAATGAGACTTAAGATATAAAGCAGACAAAAGGTTTTAAATTTGGCCAATTAAACAAGAGATCTTAATTTGTTTTATTTTCTCACCATCACTCCTTTTAACTGATAATTTCATCTTACTACATTACTTTATTGTAATAACTGAAGTTTAACAGAATTTTACTCAAATTGCTTATAGATAAGTAAGTGCTCACATAATTTAAAACTGTTAACTTGGTCTAAAATTCCTCTTGATTCATAAGGCTTAAGTTTCCAACAATTAAGTTAATACTGTTAACATGTCGTATCTGTACTTTTTATTTACAATAACCAGATGTTTAAGATATAATGCCCATGTTTTCTGTGTTTCAAATAGGGCTTCCTGGAATATCATTAAACATAAAGAGATATTTTACTTTGTTAAGAACAGAAGAGATCTTTTTAAAAGTCAGTGTTTGTTTAAGGAAATGAACAAGGAAAAAGAGAACCATCAAATAAGAGACAGGGATATAAAAGCTATAGGTATTGAGGTATTTTTGTTTTTATGAAGCGAAGGGCTAAAGAGAAAGAGAAATGCTTTCAGATGAATCAGAAAGTTAAAGCATATTGAAGATAGTTAAGAGTATATTACAAGAAGGCTTTTGAAGATGAAACTTATTTTTCATCTATATATATATAATTAAGTTGACTATAATCTCATAAAAGTTATTTAAAAAGTTTTCTGAAATTGAATTTTAATGTACTGGTGTAAAAGTAGGCAATAAGCTAGGGTCTCATTCAGAAAATAAGCAGCTTTTAGAATTGTAGATTTAATTGTTAAATCCCTTCCCCTTTCACTGGGACCAGAATCATTGAACATTTTACCTGAGAGGTACTAGAACTCATCTGGATTCTTAAGATTTCAAGATAAGCAACTTCTCCTACCTACTGGGGACAATCTTCCTCCCCTGACAGTCTTTTGGAGGAGCTTCCCTTTCTCCTAATCCACACCCCACAGGCTCTAGTGGAGAATTAACCTGAAAAGCTGGCCATCTTTCAGGATGTACATTCATCTATGGAGATCTTAGAACAAAGGTAATCCTGGGGAGATTATTTTCTATCTAGGAAACTATCTTAAAGTAGATGATTTAGGGCTCCATGAGACCCCATTCTATGAAAAGTTCCAAGTCTCAACCAGTTTGTATATCTAACTTGCCTGTCCATACTAGAATTCCAGGATTATTTAAGGGAGCACACAATGGAGTGTGCTCTCCTTCACTGTAGGGATGCCTAGAGAGAAAAGTCAAACTGTGGCAATAAGGACACTTGATTCACTTGGTCACTGACTACATCAGGAAGTCAAATATGAGTATCTGGACATTATATCAGGAATGCAATGATGAATATCAAGAGATTAAATCAGGAGCTCATTTGTGAGTACCCAGAGAATAAGTCAGATACTCAATGATGAATATCTGGAGATTAAATCAGGAACCTAGCAAAAACCATCTAGAGAATAACTCTAGAATTCAGTGCTGAGTATCTGGAGATTAGGAACTCAGTAATGAGTATACAGGTATTTCAGAAGTTCAATTAAGAGTATCCAGATAATAAATCAGGAACTCAACCATGAGTATCTGGAGACATATACCTCCTTTTTTCTTTCTTTCTTCTTTCTTGTAGATATAAAAGTGGAAAAAGGAATACAAGACTGTGGGTTACCAAAACTTCTATTCTTAAAGATTCATTCTTAGCCTGTATTTTAAATAACTGGGGTATTTTAAGAGATCTAGACATTATACAGAGTAGAAAAAGGAAAAAAAGTGGCCTCAAAGTGGGACTCTTAAGATATAATACAATACTGCAATTAGATCAGTTCTACAAACGGGAAAGATAAATAGCATGAGTACCTTTATGTTCAGGTATTCATGCCATTGTGTCAGAACCCAGAGTTTCAAGGAAATTGCAAAATTTGCTGTGATCCCATATCTCTGGGATATAAGGCTCATCATCATTGAGCAACCTGAACCCCAACGCCTCTAGTCCAGAACCTAGAGCACATTTAAAATCTCTTTCAGTGGAACAACTTAGCCCAGTAGGAGTAACCAGGAGTGGGACTTCTCATTGCTCCAATGATCCTAAACCAGCAAATATTTTTGCCTTCAGGAAGTAGTAAATTGGGAAGGAATTTTAAGAGTATGTGTCCCTTTCTCAATGTCAGATTTAGCTCAGTGGAAACAAAAATTGGGATATTTTTAAGAACCAGATAAATGTATTGATGAATTTCAATCCTTGAAGATTTCCTTTTATCTAATTTGGACAGATTTACATGTAATTTTGTCTACTGTTGTACTCCTAAATAAAAGGGATGAATTTGGGCAGCTGGTCAGGCTTATAGGGACAAAATACATGCAAAAGACCAAAGACAACCCATTGGGACCACAGTTTTTCCAAATTAAGAGCAAAAGTGGAACACCAGATCAGAAGTAATGGTTTCACTATGCACAATCGTATGATTACTTGTTTAATTGAGGGACTGCGTAGATTAAAAGCTGTAAACTACAAAATATAAGAGAAACAATCCAGAGTTGAAATGAAAATCCAGCCCTCTTTTTAGTTTGTTTCATTGAGATCTGGAGAAAATGTACTAATATTGACTCTAGCTCTCAGGAGAGTCAGATTTTCCTAGGTACCTATTTTATCAGTCAGCCTGCTTCACATATTAGAAAAAAAATGCAAAAGCAATCAATGGGACCACAGACACCCCTAGAGCAGCTTTTAAATTTGGTTTTGGGGATTCTCAGCAATCAAAAAAAAAAAAAAAAAAAAAAAGGCAGTTCAAAAGACCTGGGAAAGACTATTAAAGGCCCAAGAACAAGCCCAATTGGTAGCACTGACCTTGGGAAATAATCATCACCCCAGGCATATGAGGACCTGCCCCTTCCAAGGGATTCCAGGTAGAAGAAAGGGGATCATCAAAGATCCTTGGGTAACTCGTGATGTGGCAAGTAAAATACTATCTTTCTTTTAGACCTGGGGCTTCATTTCCTGCCTTAATTGATGACTCTGGACCCCTTCCTAAGTAAACTTGTATAGTGACTGTGTCAGTGAAAACGCAGAACTGAAACATTCACTTTAACACATGGTTTTGGAAATCTAATTCCTCTCCCAGGTTTTCTTTATTCTTCTTAAATGTCCTATCCCTTTACTAGAAAGAGATTTCTTTAACTTCAATGGTTGCAACACTCCAATTCATCCCAAGACAAAGGCTTTCTTTTATAGGACAGTTAATCACAAAAAATAGTCGGAAGTGCTTTATTTCTAGAGGCTCTTCATGGCTTTAAGGGAAAGAAATCCCAAACTATCGGGGATATACAATGAAAAACACACCTAACCTTACAGCCTAAACAGGCAAGATATCTTCTACCATGATCAATCAAGGAAACCTAACAGCAAATGCAAATGAGGGACAAAGACCAAGTTCAGACTCCCTCTCCTACAAATGTATTAGATAAAAATACAGAAATATAAGAGAGTTTTATAAATTGATAGATATGTATGAAATTAAATTGGTTATGGTTAACGGTTCTATATTAAAGATTTCTTGCCGGGCACGGTGGCGCACGCCTGTAATCCCAGCAGCTCAGGAGGCGGAGGCAGGAGGATAGCAAGTTAGAGACCAGGGGCAGTCTGCATAACTTAGGGAGACCCTGTCTCAAAAAGTAAGAAAAAAATGGGCTGGGGGTGCAGCTCAGTGGTCCAGCACTTGCAAAGCATGCAGGCGCGAGGCCCTGGTTTCAACCCCCAGTACCGCAAAAAAAAAAAAAAGATTTCTTAAAATATTTATCTGCCATTAGTAACAATTCCAAAAACCTTGCTTTAAATGATAAAGATTTTATGTTCTGTCAAGATATCGTTGTTGTTAGGTGCCCTCAAGTCGGTGTCCAACTCATAGAGACCTTACATACAACAGGTGAAACAGTATTGTTAATGCTCCTCTGCTATTCATACGGTTTTCAACGGCTGATTGTTTTCTGGGAGTGGGTTGCCAGGACCTTCTCCCAAGCCTACAACACCTGGTGTTCCCTGGTGATCTCCCCTCCAAGTACTAACCAGACCTGACCCTGCTTAGCTTCTGAGATCTGACAGGATCTGATGCCACAGTGGTAGGCAATTATATTGATTTTGTCAAGATTCTACCTACTTGGGAAACTGAATCTCAACTGAGTTAAGATTTGTGTAAGTATGTTTGTTTTAAAATCTTTTAAGGTTATTCTATGACTCTAGTTAAGTGAATAATTATTTTCTTAAGTTATTACAAAATTTTTGAAACCATATATGTGTGACTAAAACATATACCTAAGAGCAAAAGGTACTATATGTGTAAGCTGGAGCTAAATGTTAACGCTAAGGTTGAAAATTAAAATCCAGTACTCTTTTAAGACTGGTAATAATGGTCTTCTGGGTATTTAACAACCAAAAGTTGGAAGTCAAAGCCAATCAGGACAATGGGGCTAAGAGAACAGGCAATATTTTGGTCTTTTCTCCAGGAAAGCCAGAATCCATGGAAAAATGGAACTCCTCAAAAAGTGCCCTACAACTCCATCTGCAGAGGATGGCTCTGACCAGTGCACATTCTGTGAAGAGGAGAATTATTACAGAGGGCATTGTTCCCCTAATGCCTCCAAAAGAAGCCACATGGTCAGCAAGACCCTGACTTATCCCAGCCAATGGCACAACTGATAGAGGAAAGACTGAGGTCCAACGGGCTCTTCATACATTCCCAAAAAACCCTAAGGAGACTTGACTGACTTTAAAAACAAAAGGCAGGGTAATTCTTGGCATCCTACATTGTCTTAAATACCAGCAGGAAAGTACAACCAAATATGGAGTGATTAGTAATATAAAATAGGGAGAGGTGGACCAAGATCTGAAATAAACTCTAAAAGCTATAGCAATTATAAAAATCCACTTAAAAGGGCACTGGCAAACAAAGTGTTCGAAAGATTGACAGATTCCAATAGTCTCCAGCCATTCCTTTGGCATTGGAAAGGTCAAGCCCTATTGTTCATATTTTTCAATCCATTTAAAAGAGACCTTTCCAAGTCTTCCTAAGTAACCTAACAACCATCAAACTCCAAGGAAATGTCTAACATAATCCATTGCTTTTATCTAACCCTACACAAAAGAGAGGGGGGCTGGGATTTAGCTCAGTTGGTAGAGCGCTGCTCTGCAGTCTCTGAGGTCCTGAGTTCGATTCCCAGCACTGCAAAGTGGGAGAAGGAGGTGGCAACCCACTCCCAAGGCAATCCCAAAACAGTCAGCCATTGAAAACCCTATGAGGGTCGTTATGAGTTGGACTCGACTCGACGGCACCTAACAACAACAACAACAACACAAAAGAGAAGTACATTCTAGGGAGAGATTGCTAATTAAATTTTACCCAGATCCCTTCAATAAAATATATAAATAACTTCTAATGTATGTTAACACCTTCTCAGGGTAGATGGAGGTCTACCCCAGACCAAAAGAGCTACACGTGTTATTTCTGAGTTTTCATAGCCAAGAGCACCCTGGAGATTTCTAAGCACCTATGAACTGTTAGAAGACTTGAGTTCTTTTCCAACAAGAGAAAAAGACATCTTCACTTCTTGTGTGGAGATTTCCTATCTTCCAAACTTCAAACTTGGACCCTTTCATGTTTCCTCCTTGGAGCAGGCAGCTTGAGACTTGATTCCTGGATAGGAAAGGTCTATGCCCCTACTCAACCTGAAGAAGCATCAAAGCCAAATCTTTGGCACTCAAAAATCCTCAAAATTAAGAGATCAAAGTCTTGAAGGAGCAGCCGGGCACGGTGGTGCACACCTGTAATCCCAGCAGTTGAGGAGGTGGAGGGAGGAGGATCGCAAGTTCGAGACCAGAGGCAGTCTGCGTAATTTAGTGAGACTGTCTCAAACTGTAACTGTCTCAAAAAGTAAAAAATGGGCTGAGGGTGCAGCTTATTGGTCCTGCACCTGCAGAGCATGCAAGTGCAAGGCCCTGGGTTCAACCCCCAGTACCACCAAAAAAAAAAAAAAAAGGCTTGGAGGAAATGAGGCAGGATAGAAGAAGAAATTTGGGGAGACAGTGGAAAGGGAAAGAGCTTTCACCCCAGCACATACTTTGAGTCTCATCACTGAAAATCAAGAACTTTGACACAACTACCAAGAAAACTGCTGTGAGGACTGCTTACACAGAGATATTTTGGGGAGGCATTTTAAATAATGAAAATGTTAAAATAATAATAAGTCATGCTTGGGGTCAGAAATGTATGTAACCTTTGAGTTTGACCTTGTTTTCTCCTCTGTAATTCTGTGTGTCTTTGAGACATGCCCAGGAAACTCCCTAGTGACTCTTTTCTAAAACATATACAATGTACCTTATAATCTCATTTTACTAAAGGGAAGTTCCTCCAATAGAAAAAAAAAAAAAAAGCCCAAACAATGGAACTTCTTTTGATCTTATTGGCACCTCCCCAGCCCATGACAGAGGTCTTTCTAGGTGGAGCTTCAGGCTCATGTCACACTAAGTGCCCAGAGCTGGGTGCCTAGGGCTGACATTACACAGGGTGTGCCCTAGGTTAAATAAAACTGGGGGGAATATGTACCCACACCCCTTCTTTTTTCTTTTACATTCTTGGGAAGCCCACATCCATTTCTTGGATGCCTATCTCTTTCTCTCTCTGAGTGCCCACATATAATCTAAAGCATTGTACCTAATAAACTCCATAATTTGGTTTCACTCTCAAAAAAATTATGTATAAGATTTGACATCCTATAATTTATTGGAAATCCTTTGTATCTATTTTCCTATTTAAGTCCTTGCTTATATTTTTTTGATAGTCTTCTTATTGATTTATAAAACTTCCTTACCTACTGAAGGCATTAGTCTTCTGTAATATGTACTATAAATATTTTCCCTGATTATCATCTCTTTTGATTTTGTTTATTAGACAGAAAACTGTCTTGACTAGAAATTTATATAAATTTCCCACTACAAATTTCTTATATGAGAATCACCAGTATTCTCTTTTAGAGATTCATTTTTAATTACATTAAAGAGTAACAATGTATAACTTATATGAGGCTAAAGAGCCAGGCACCATGGTGCATGTTTGTAAACCCAGAAACTTGAGAATTGTGGCAGGAGGTCATGAGTTCAAGGCTAGAGGCACCCTGTGTAAATTAGTGAGACCCTGTCTCAAAAAATATAAAAGGGCCTGGAATTTCAGCTCAGTGGTAAAACACTTGCTGAGCATGGGTAAGGCCCTGGGCTCAAGCTTTCAGCACAGAAAAAAAAAAGGAAGAAAGTGCTCCAATTTTAAATGATATTAATAAAGACCTAGTCGTTTTTCTAGTATTTTTATTAAATAATTCAACACTACAGATTTCAATTACTGCCTTTGACAGGTATGTAATTTCTATATGCATTTTGCATAATTTCTAAACTCTACCATGGTCTCTTGGCCAGGATATATTATTGCCAAAATTGCACTGTAATAAGTGACTTCTTTATTCTGTTTGTTTTTCCACACTGATTTAAATCAAGAAACAAATGGAGGCTTTAGAAGTTGGGCAGAGTCTTTTCTGATAACCTTTTCAAATTTAACTTCCAATGAAATACATTTATTTTTCCTAAGGATATTTTGCTTACTACTTTCCCATTTCCTCTTTGTGTTTAACATTTTCTCTGTCTAGCTGGGTCGTTGAATGGTTGGTACCATCTCCATTTGTTTCCTTAATAAATATTTTTGTAGTACTATATATAAGACACTGTGGCTGAGGATATAGAAGTGAACAATTCAGACTAAATCTTTGTAGTAATTCTGAGGTGGGTGGAGACAGATCCTGATTTTTAAGGTGCATTAAAGGCTATTACTGAGATAACCAGGGCCAAAAGCTATCGAATAATTGAGGTTGGGCTAGGTGAGATAAAGTATCAGACAATCACTCTCTGAAGAAGGGAAATCTGCATGGAGGTCTGAGGGCTGTAGAGGGAGGTGTCATGTTCTTTATGTTTGCTATGACGTCCACAGTTGTGCCTACCACATACCACTGCTTAACAGGTAGTTAATGAATGAATGAATCAATCAGTGATGGCCAGAGGTTCTAGTCTTGGCCATGGGAAGCACTTCAGTTTATGTTGCCTTTAAACTTCTCTCACGAGAAACTGTTTAGACAAGTTAAGTGGGAGATTTCCACTTTGGGTAGGAAAGAGATTTTCCTTCAGGTTTTATTCATTGCTTATTACAAGAGTGATTTTGCAATGACTGATTTCAACATTTCTCCTTGGGCTTCTAAACCACCCTGCTCCTTAGCAAGCCCAAGCAAGTTTCCAAAAACAGGGTTTTCTTTTCTAGTCTGACCTCCCTGTCTGCCATGAGGGAGCCTTGCCTACCCATATCTGTGTGAGACAGAATGAAAGCAGGCCAAAAGGAAGTGGAGAGCCCAGCATCCAGGTGATGTGTGCTCAGAATCTTGCCTCTTTCAAACCGTTTACTGTGGCTTACAAGATCTCATGTTGAGGCACAAGCTCTGCAGCTTGCTTTGCAGTAGATTATACATGAGCCCCATCTTGTGCCTCTCCAAAACTATTTCTGCTGTATAATTTCCCAAGCAAAGAAATTCACACTTGCTCAAGAAATTTCCTTTTCTTTGATTGCCTGAGAAAGAATTTATACAATGAAAAATTAGAAAGGATGAAATGTTGAATGTTTGAGTCTTTGAGCAATTTCATCCTCTTCTGTTTTTTGATAGTTTCTTTTTATGATTATCGATCTCCAATTAGCATTATAATTATAAATACTTGATAAATTTCTGTCTTTGATCTGGCCTACTTGTCACTCAACAGTCTTTTAAACTTTAGATTCTTTCTTTCGTTCTTGACATTTGCTATTGTCCTCCAGTCTGAATGCTTTGCCTGCTGTTCTCAAAAGCTGCCCAGAATCACTAAGAGAGTATATTGCAGTATCAAGTACCATGGCTTCAGGCTCTGCCCCAGCTGCCCACTTTCTAAAAGCTCCCTTTATTCTTTGCAACTGCACTTATCCAATTCACTAACAAATGTCAGCTCTTTTCCCCTTACCTTTTATGCAACACACAGACACACACACACACACACACACACACACACACACACACACACCCTCTAAATGTAATAAATCCCTCTCTCTGCTCAGGGTACATAAATACACCTTGTAATTGCCTTTCCCTGTTGGTTTTAGTCCTTTGCCCTTTTATTCTTTCCTTTTGTAATATTGCTTCCTCAGCTCTAGTATTCCCAGCCTTGAAATTTAAGCTGTACATGCAGAAAACATGCCCATCCACTTAGGACAAGCTGAATGACTCTGACTGAAGAGGACATAGCACTGCAGCTGGTGGTACTGATCTAAAGTACTCATTGCTTGGTTCTTCAGGAAGAAACAAGTCTTATATTTAAGACTAATGATCTGTGAATCTCAAGGCACAGTGCTGGATATGATATATGCAAATATAGTGTGTACATGGTATAGTATATGTATAGCAGTATACTGTGTGTCTTTTTACCAGGTTCTATTAACTCATATGGAGAAACCTAGAGTATTCCATCTCAGTGTATGATTCTCTGCTATTCCTTTCAACATTTTTAAGTTTAAAAAAGAGCCATATTTTGCTATATAGAATTAATTCTTGAGGAAAGTGATCTTTTTTAAAGAAAATATGAAGATTATTATGTCTCTACTGGGAGAAATATATGAGATGTAAGAACTCTTCACTTTGTTGCAGGCCATTAGAATAGAATCAAACCTTTCCATATTTAGTGTTTTATGGAACAATTCAATTGACTACTCCATTCTTAGAGAGCTATGAGCATTAAGGTCCCATTAAGAATATGAATGAGACTTTTCTCCAAACTCCATAGGTTTAGGAGCTGGGTAGGATGTTAGAGACTGGATTAGGTCAGGGACTTTTTAAGAGTCCTATTTGAGCTAATATTTAATGAGCTAAGAAGCCCTCACCTGCCCTAATTCCTTTATTTTCCAAAATAATAAATTAATGCTCAAAATGAAATGAGTTACCCAAGGTATGTAAGTGTACATAGTTAGGACAACTGGGATCACATTATATGAGCCAAGTTGAACATTCTGGAATCTTATTTTCACAAGTGTCTAGTTCCTTCATTGATGTCTTGAACTTGGTTATATAGCTATAGATATTCACCAAATCCCCTCCTCCATCAGGACTTTTGGGTTTGCCGGAGAGGTTCTATATGTGCACAGTCCACCAGACATGCATGCCTACCAATCTCTTGAAATGGTGTAATTGGAAGCTAGAGGAAAGAAATTGGGGACCTAGTGAACTCTCCATCTCTAGGTTGTGGGAATCACTCAACTTTAACATGGGAAGAGGAACTTAGGGCTTTTGTCTGGGGAATTCTGCATGGTGGTAGCATCTCCACTTTTGTTCTGGTAAGGTAAGTTGCATCTGTCATAGCATCTGTAGTAGAGAAAGACTGCACTAGGAAAAAAGTCTAGGTTGTTATTTACAAACTGGGAAAAAGAACAAAAAGAATCCTTAGGATCATCAGTCAAGCTAATAGCATTTCTGGAAGGTTATAAACAAGCTAGTAACTTGTTGTTCCTTAGGCACATGCCATGTCCCTATTCTTGTGTTTGTTCTTTGTTTTCAGAGCACAAAAATAAAATGAACAGTTTGCTACTGCTTATGACTCTCCTGGGTATGAAATGGTGATTCTTTAAACTGCCTGACTTATAGCTGGGTGCTCTGGTTCATTCCTCTAATCCCAGCAAATTGGGAGGTTGAGGAAAAAGGATCACAAGTTCAAGGTCAGAGGCAGCCTGTGCAAGTTAGTAAGACCTTATGTCAAAATAGAAAGATAGAAAAGGAGTCAGGCATGGTGGCAGATGCCCATAATCCCAGCAACTTGAGAGGTGGAGGCAAGAGGATCGCAGGTTCAAGGCCAGAGGCAGCCTGTGTAACTTAGTGAGACCCTGTCTCAAGATAAAATTTAAAAAGGGGTTTCAGTTGCAACTCAGTGGTAAAATGCAAGCAAAAAGTATGTTTGAGGCACTGGATTTAGCCCCCAGTACTGAAAAAGAAGAAACAAAAAAAAAAAAAAAAGAAAAAAAGAAAAGTTAAGAGAAGAGAAGTGATTTGGGTATGGCTCAATGGTAGAGCACTGGCCTAGCACTGTGTGAGGCCCTGGGTTCAATTCCCCCAAGTATTGCAAAAAGCAAATAAACAAAACACCCTCACAACTGTCTAACTTTTAATAGAATGTCATAAAATGTTTCATAGGTAATTGTATAGATCCAGCTAGCCTCCATCTGGTTGTGTTGATTAGTGGCAAACCTTTCCCTAATTCTTCATCACTGCCTGTTTTCATATACCTCTGTAATATGCAATATCCCTTTGTAGTTCCTTATATCAAGGGTTAAAGTCTACCTTCCCAATTACAAATTGACTTTATGATTTACTTTGTAAATGCAGTAAAATATCCTGGAAGCAATGATATGCCTGTTCTGAACTTGGGCTAAAAATGTCTTACATACTTCCACTGTCTTTCAGAAGTTTAAAGCAGGTATGTGGTTTTCACCAGGTCATGTGGACTGGAAGGAGAAGAGCTAGGAAAGGCTTTTAGATTTCTCTTTTTTACTCTGACTTCTAAGGATAATATCACTTTGCTTATTTACAATCTTCACTTGTGCCCAATTCCCCCTTTCTCATCGAAATGTCCTGGTTCAAATTGTCTTCCTATGGAAGTAGCTCTAGGCTCTTTTTGGCAGAGGAGTCTTCCAATGAGGAGTGGTCTCTAGTCTGGAGCCCTACCATTTGTTCCAGAACAGGTCAGAATTTAAACTGGAAAATATGTGGGAGAGGAGAATCTACAAGTCTGAAGAAAGAAGAAAATTTAAAGGAGAGGTGATAACCAATCTATGATTCTATGGTATTTGCTTGAGGCTTCCAGTATCCAGTTCCAATCTATTCATTTCCTCAAAATAATCTCTGCCTTCCTTAAGAGAACAGGAGCCCACATCATGCAATGATGTTTTCTTGCATGGCATCTCAGTAGGGTTTTTTTTTTTGTTTTTTTTTTTGGTACTGGGGGTTGAACCCAGGGCCTCACACTTGCATACTTTGCAAGTGCTAGACCACTGAGCTGCACCCCCAGCCCATTTTTTTTGAGGGTCTCACTAAGTTACGCAGATTGCCTCTGGTCCCGAACTTGCGATCCTCCTGCCTCCACCTCCCAAACCGCTAGGATTACAGGCGTCCGCCACCGTGCCCGGCAGTAGTTTATAAGCAATAATATCATTCAGCAAGCAAAATCAACCTAGGGAGTGAACTGCAAACAAATCCCAAGATGATTTCAGAGGAGAGAAATCTGTACCTTTGAAGAGATGTTAAGTGACTTGCTCAAGGTAACACAGCAAAGCAATAAAATTTAAATGCAGTCCTTCCACCTCCAAGTCTTATTATCTTTTTAAAAATGGATATTGAACATCCATCCACAGTTTGTCTCTTCCAGTCCCCTTTATTGAAAAGCTTGCAACAATCCCCTTAGGGAATATGTTAGAAGAGAGTTTAAGGGAACCTCATAGAACTTAGCAAGAACACTTGCTGCCAAGAGTTTTTCAATATTTTGCAGCAGGGTCTATTATCACTTCACACTTTCTATACTATATTGGTGTCTTCCCTTTCTGGTCCTCCAACCACACTCATCACTTTGAGGATCATCATACCATTGTTCAAGTATCATGTAACAATGCCAAATTTCCCTTTACTGTTTCTCCAGAAAGCACATGGAGCCTTCATGCAAATATGCAATTGAGGCTTGCTCTGATAGTATGGAATCCCTAAAGTGAGAAAGTAGATTCACTGTGGTTTATATTACAAAATTCTGTATGAGGTGTCAAATAGACTGGCATATGGTCCTTTTAACACCAGGCACCCACTGAATGTTTTTGATCATGAGGAACAGGAAGAAAATTATGGCCTTGCATTTGTGCTTTCTAGACAACTGTCTGCAAGAGGAGGATCAAGAGCCTCAATTAATATTGTCTGCCATCCGTCACCTTTGCAAGAAGGCTTCTCCCAGCCAGGGGTGGAGCATGATAAGGATGCTAAAGAAGGTCTGTTTCTGGAAAGCATAAGTCACATCTTGTAGCCTGTTTGGCTTAGGCTCTCTTTGTTGACCTTGCCAATCCTTCTTTAAACTAAATAGTGGTCTTGGAAGCTTCTGCTCAACCTTCTTTCCTTCACTGTCTTCTATTCAGGAATCAGGCTTGCATTGTGCATGGCCTTTTCAGCCTTCAGGACTTCCTCCCCACTTTCCCTCAAGGCATTTCCCCTAATAAAAACTTTGCATGTTTAAGTACATCATGGTATCCACTTTTGGAGGACCTACAAAAGGAAGCAGGTGAGTTTTATATACTTAAGTCGGCAGCTGCTCTAAGTATATTTATGTATATAATTTTGATATTCAAGATAAAAATTAATGTTCTGATAATAGTTCTAGAACCAGACCTTGCTCAGAGTCCAACAAAGGCCTACTTTTCTCATATCTATGCTCAGATTGTGGATAAGTCAAAGACAAGTCTAGGCAGGGCTGCTGGCCTGGGCTGATATGATAGACCTGGGCAGTACAAGTAATGGGCAAGGTAAGACAGTAGTTGACCTGGCCCCACTGAAGCATCTTGTTCAGAAGGCTTTTGTACCACAGAATCTCTTTCTAGTCCTGGAGACTGAAGGGAATGAGAACTGGCAGAAGGAGCCAGTTTTAAGTCCAGAGCCTTGAGTAAAATTTAGGAAGGAATGCTTTACCCACCCCCAAAGGACAAAGCCTCCTCCCACTTTCTACTGCTCTTAGCCTCCCATCTGAACTGACCAGAGGTGGAGCAGAGGATCCATTATTCTTCTCTTTTTCTTTCACTGTTTCATTGTTTCCAATTTTCTTCCAACATGAATACTGTCTACAAATCAGTTGATTAAGCCCAGTGTACCCAAAAACTTCTTTAAAGCAGACATATAAATGGCAGAATATTAATATCAGGATTCTTATTTGCCTCAATCTAATGTAAGGGCAGTGCTATGTAGACTTTTCTATTTTTCCAATTATTTATTTGCATTTTGGCTAATTCTATAACCTATTTAATCAGTTCCCTTTTGGGGTAAATTGGTACAAAATTTTTTTGTAGGTTTCAACTCTGGCATCTTCAAGCTCAGTAGGACATTGGTGAGCACATTAGATCTTGCATTTCTAACAAATTGAGAGGAATCAAATTAATGCTATTACTCTAAGGCCCTGTAGTCATGCTTCTCAAAGTTTAACATGCTTCAGAATCACCTGGAGAGGTTGTAAAAATGCAGATTTCTAGGCTCTAATGCATAGTTGTAGATTTAGTGGGTCTAGGGTATGACCCAAGATTCTTAATTATTTTTTTTCCTGGTACTGGGAGTTGAACCTAGGGCCTCGCACTTGCATGCTTTTTAAGTGCTGGACCACTGAGCTGCACTCCCAGCCCCAATTTTTTTGTTTACTTTTTGAGGCAGGGTCTCACTAAATTTTGCAGACTGCCTCTGGTCTCGAACTTGTGGTCCTCCTGCCTCCACCTCCCGAGCCTCTGGGATTACAGGCATGCACCACCATTACCAGCAAGATTCTTGATTTCTAATAAACTTCATGTGATGCTAAATGCTTCTGGTCCCTGGACTGTACTTTGTGTAACAAGAATTTGGTGAATATATATATTATATAGGTTTTTCCATCACTTTATAAATATATTAGCTTTTCATCACTGTGATCAAAATACCTGACATAAGCAACTTAATGGAGGGAAGATTTATTGTGGTTCACTGTTTCAGAGCATTCTTGTCCATCATGGCAGGGAGAGCATGGCAGAACAGCAGAGTATTCAAATCACGATGAGTAAAAGAGTAAAAGAGAATAAAGAAAGAGGTCAAGACAAGATATACCCCCAGGACACACCTCCAGTAACCAACTTCCTCTAATTAGGCCCCATTTTCTACTTTTTACCAACTCCTAATAATACCATCATATTATAAATCCATCAAGGGATTAATTCATTCATGATCTAATTGTCTCTGGAAACACCCTCACAAACACCACCAGAGCTGTGCTTTACTAATCTCTGAGCCATTTGTCAACCCAATCAAGTTGACTATTAAGAAAAATACCATTCATGAAAGCCCACCAGAAAATTAAATACCTTGGAATCAATCTAACCAAAGATCCTTCAGATCTCTACAAGGAAAATTTCAAAGCATTAAAGAAAGAAATAGCAGAAGGCAATAAAAAATGGAAAGACCTCCCCTGCTCCTGGATAGGGAGAATTAATATAGTAAAAATGGTTATCCTACCAAAAGCAATCTATATATTTAATGCAATAACCATTAAAATTCCACTGACTGACTTTATAGAAATAGAAAAAATGATCCAAAAATTCATATGGAACCACAAAAGACCACATATAGCCAAAACACTTTTAAGCTGCAAAACAAACGCAGGTGGAATCACAATCCCTGACTCCAAGCTATACTACAGAGCAGTGGTTGCAAAAACAGCTTGGTACTGGCACAAAAGTAGGCCCGGAGACATCTGGAACAGAATAGAAGAACCAGAAATACCTCAACACACCTATGTTATTGTTGTTGTTAGGTGCCATCGAGTTGAGCCTGACTCATAGCGACCCTCATAAGGTTTTCAATGGCTGATTGTTTCTGGGTTGCCTCAGGAGAGGATTGCCATATCCTTCTCCCATTTTTGTAGTGCTGGGAATCGAACTCGGGACCTCAGAGACTGCAGAGCTGCACTCTACCAACTGAGCTAAATCCCAGTCCGCCAACACACCTATAACCACCTGATTTTTGACAAAGGAGCAAAGCAAGTAAACTGGAAAAAGGACAGCCTTTTCAACAAATGGTGCTGGGAAACATGGTCATCCACATGCAGAAAAATGAAAGCTTAGCCACATCTCTCAATATACATGAGAGTTAACTCAAAATGAATAAAAGATTTCAACATAAAACCAGAAACTTTAAAACTTATAGAAAGCAAGATAGGCAATACATTCCATCATATAGGTATAGGAAAGTATTTCCTTAATAGGACTCCAATTGCTCAAGAAATTGCAACAAGAATAGATAAATGCGATTACATGAAATTAAAAAGCTTCTGCACAGCAAAAGAAACAGTTAACACAGTCAAGGAAACCCCCATGGAATGGGAAAAAATCTTCGCATTTTATACATCAGATAAAGGTCTAATTACTAGAATTTATAAGAACTCAAGAAAAAAAACTCCCCAAAAAACAAACAACCCAATACACAAATGGGCAAAGGAACTGAGTAGACAGTTCTCAAATGAAGAGGTCTGTAGAGCCATGAAACACATGAAAAAATGCTCAATATCCCTAGCCATTAGGGAAATGCGAATTAAAACAACTCTGAGATTTCACCTTACACCAGTAAGAATGGCCAAGATCAATGAAACAAATAACAAATGCTGGCGAGGTCGCAGGGAAAAGGGAACACTCTTATGTTGTTGGTGGAGCTGTAAATTGGTCCAACCACTGTGGAAATCAATATGGAGGTATCTTGAAAAACTGAAAATAGATCTACCATATGACCCAGCTATAAGACTATTGGGAATTTACACAAAGGGAGATGGGTCATCATACCACAGAGACACTTGCATCTCCAGGTTCAATGCAGCACTTTTCACAATAGGGAGGATATGGAATCAACCAGAGTGCCCTTCAACAGAAGAATGGATAAAAAAACTATGGTACATATACACAATGGAATACTACTCAGCAGTCAAGAAAAATGAAATAAGGTATTTCGCAGCAAAATGGATGGAATTAGAGAAAATTATTTTAAGTGAATGAACACAAGCTCAGAAAGAGAAACACCACATGTTCTCACTCATATGTGGGAGCTGAATCAAAATTATAAGAAGGAAAAATCCTATTCAAAGGTCAGATCAAAATAAAAGGAAAAAAAGCTAAGAATGGTGTCAATATAAATGGTCTAGAAAATGCATGCAATTGTTCTGACAAGATAAAAACAAAGTTCACTACAGGAAAAGTTTCTATCTTAAACAGAATTGGAATCCAAGGACATATAGAAAAATATTACCAAGTAAAAGATAGAGAAGACTCAGATGGGGGGAGCATACAAGAGGGTAAGAGGGAACCTATATGAATAATGTACATCGAAATGCATATATGGAAATGTCACAATGAAAAGCATGTCAGAATGAATCACATTAAGGTGTACATTAAAATTTTCCAATAAAAAAAGATTAAATATCACAATAAACCTTTTTTTTTTTTGCTGCTTGATTATTTAATTTGCATGGGGAAAGTAGATTTGAAAAACTTGCTGAGTGCTGTTTTGCATGGGGGAAATTTATTCAGCTTTTAAATTATTTTTATACTACAAAGTGAAATGCACACCATTGAGGGGTCTAAGGCTGGGAAATAATCAAGAGTTTATTTATAGAATAAACAAGAGTTTATTTATGGAAGAAGCTTCCTAATGCAAGTTTTACATCAGAGAGCTCAGACTCATGATAATAGCTTCCTATTTTTAACCCTTCTCATCACAAATGAGACATACGGCAATACCTTAATTCTGTAACTTGTATTTTAGTTCTGCTTCGGGATTGCTTGCAAGGGTACCAGGACACAAACATAGAATTCTGCAAATGTTGAACACTAGCAGGCCTGGGGAAATACCGATAAGTATTGAGATCTTTTTTTTATGGAGGCTGCCTATGAAATATGGAAATATTGTGCATTTCTGTATAATAAGATAGCTCCATATGTCCTGAGCATTAGAGGCTATGATTAGTCCATTAAACACATAGTCTCATATTAAGTCTTATGCCAACTCAACAAGCAGATGAGAAAGCTAAGTCTGCAACCATGGGCCTGTTTATTCAAAACAGTGCTCTAGACCTTTGCTAATGAAGGTGTGGCAGATGGACCAGCCACATCAGCATCACCTAGGAGCTAGTTAGAAATTCTCAATACAGGCTCCACATCCCAATGACTTGAATTGAATCTTATTTTAACAAGATCCCAGGTGATTCTTGTTCATTTCAGAGCATCGCTTGGGCTCACTATGACACATTCCCTCTTAACCAAAAAAGGATTTCTGCAGAGTCATTTTCTTTATTGGAAATACTTTAGCACAGATCTGGTGAGACATCAAAGGCAGTCATTTTCACCACCAGCAAAAGGGTGGTTTGATTGCTCTGGGAGGAGGACTGTTTGGCACCACATCAGAGTTTAGGGGATGCTGCGTGTGCTGACACAGGCAATTCCTGGCTTTCTTGGGCTGTACTTGGGAACTGATATATAGTCATTGTCCAGAAGGAAATTGAATCATACAGCAGGGCTTGCTTTCCTAGAACCTGTTTTTGCGGAGGGATTGCTCAATGTCTTCTGCAAGGGTCTTCAAGGTGGTGCAGGTAGAGCAAAGAGGAGAAGAATCATATCTTACTGGTCTTGGATTTTGAGGCACACCATAAATTCACAACAATTTTCTTTCCAAGGAAAAGATGGTAATACAGAAGCAGAGAAATTCAGACTCTGAGTGCAGTAGGAACCACTGTGGGAGAAATATATAAAACAAGACAATCCTGTCAATGTCCTGCATTTAGTGGCATTTTGTGGATTGCAACAACAGTGATTTATTATTTTTTACACACCTGCAGGAGACTGTTGGTCCTGCTGATCTGGCCCATGCTCAGCTAACTTCAGTGAGGCTCTCATGGGAGTCTCCTGCCAACCCACCCAGACAGTCTCAGTTGGAACATTGGTCCCTGTCTCTCTCATCCTCCCACAGGCTAGCCCAGGTTTGTTCACCTGGTGGCTCAGGGACATTCTAAGGAAATGAGCTGCAACAGGCACAATGTCTCAAGAACTGAGATGACATGACATATATCACTTCTGCTGCATATTAGTGACCAAAGTGAAACAAAATGCCAATTTATATTTCAAGGTTCAGGAAATGCACTCTGTTTCCTGACTGGAGGAGCAGCAGTACCACATAGACAAAAGACACAGATGCATCAGGGTAGAGAATTGAGGCAATATATTGTTGCAAACTGCTACATTCCTATTAAATTCCTCTTATAGGTTTTTTTATATGAGACAGTTATTAGTACACAGGATCTCCCTCAAAGATACCATTTTGTCATTCATGGTCTGGCTAATACTCCTGCCTAGATATATTTCAGGGCATTGCATGAATTGGAGAGCTGTACTTGTCTACTTCAAAAATGCAGGCTATCAAATAAAATGGTTATAGGTAAAAGAAAGAAGTTAAGGAAGCATGACTTTTCATCTAAATTAAAATTTCAGTGAGATAACAGTACATTCATGGAATGTATTAAATGAAAAAAGGTAGACAATTACCAAATATTGTCATGGATGCAGGATAATTGTAAATCTCATATACTGCTGGTGGAATGGATGATAGATTGGTGACACTATTTTGAATAACTATTTGGCATTATTCAATATAGCTGATGATACTCATGTCTTTACCTAGAAATTCTGCTCCTAGGTGCAGACCCAGCAGAAATGTTAAAGTTCACTAAAAGTATTCATAGCAGGATTATTTATAATAGTGACAAATGGGAATTTTTTCACATCTTTATCTACCATTGTTATTATTTTTAGGTGTCGTTGAGTTGAGTCTGACTCCTAATGACCCTCTTAAGGTTTTCAATGGCTGATTGTTTTGGGATAGTTTCAGGAGTGGACTGCCACATCCTTCTCCTATTTATGTGCTGCTAGGGATCAATCCTGGGTCCAAATAAAGTACAGAGCAGCACTCTACCAACGGAGCTAAACCCAGGTCCTTTATCTACCATAGAATGGATAAGTTTCTTATTGTATATTCTCACAGTGGAATACTATGATACTGAAAATTTACAACTCTTCGTAACAATATGATGAATTTCACAAAACAAAATGGAACAAAAGAAGTCAAAAGTAGACATGTTATACTATTCTCATTATTTATGTTCATAAAGAGGTGAAAACTAATCTATGATATTGTTAGAAAATATAGTGATTTTCTAGGAGGGATGAGTGTCAAGGAAGGAACAAAAGGGGCTTGGAAGGGCTGGTAATATCTGTGTTCTTAATCTGGGAGCTGCTTACGTGAAGCGTTTACTAAGTAAAAAGAAACCTTAGCACTTTACAGACAGAATCAGCTTACTTTTGGATATAACTGTGTTTCAGTAAAAAGGAGACAGAGGAGAGCTCTGGAATGAGCCTGAGTACAAATTCTGCTCTGCTCCCTGACCTTGAACAACATTGTTGACCTCTCTGCACCCCAATTCCTTCATCTGTGCAATGGTGGTAATTTAATATTATCACAATCTTTTTGACAATTAAATTTTAAGACTTGTGTAAAGCTCTCTGTTACCAATAAATGTTAGTTTCTCTTCCTCTTTGCTCTGGAAAATGACAAAAATTGCCTTTAGTCTCCCAGAGGAGCACAATACAATGTTTTCATTACAACATTGTATTAAATCACATTATCAATGTTGTTTTCAAAAAGAAAAATAAAAGGAAAACATCTTCTGAATTCTCATATTTCATAACTTATAAATGTGAAAATTTGGAGTTTTAGATGTTATATCTTAAAAGCTAAATCCTAGCCAGTCCCGAGTTCAATTTCCAGCACCAAAAAAATGGGAGAAGGGCCTGGCAATCCACTCCCAAGGCAATCCTGAAACAGTCTGCCATTGAAAACCCTATGAGGGTCGCTATGAGTCAGATACCTACTCAATGGAACTTAACAACAACAATCTTAAAAGAGTTATAATTTCATGTGTCATTCTACCATCATTTACAATGCTTAGTTTTTCCTTTTGGTTTTGCTGATTAGTTAGCTGTTACTGCATTTTAAGTAATTATTAACAGTCATTTTGAATAATGAGTTCCTCAAGGGACTTAATAACAGTAAAGTTATTATATTAATGAATAAATAAAATAGTATAAAAACTTACTCTGTCCAATTTAAGGACTGAGAACCATTCATCCTTCAGCTTAGAGCTTCAAAATGATCCTGAGGCATAAATGAATGAATCATGTGGGAACAGCCTATCCTGGCTTCTGATTGTTTGTGCCAGAAGTGAAGGCATAGTGTCTTTGGGTGGCATGAGACAATAGGAAACTCAGACTCCAGCTTCCCCAGTTCTTGTTTTCAACCCTCTGAGTCCACTTCATTAGAAACTGGAAGAGAGAGACTGGAGTTGATTTCAGAGATGCTGGGGGAGTTGGGTGCTCCCTACAGCTTCATTACAACCACACTCACATGTACATGCACACAGACACACCCACACCTGGAAATCCAAGGAAATCCAAGTCTGAAATCCTATGTTGCTAAAATTGGATATTGTCAGGCAGCCAATAAAATAGCTTTTATGAAGCCACCACATTGACAAGAGCAAAAGTACTCAATGGGTTCAAAAAGATGAGGCAGCTGACTTCATCTATTTCACACTTATGCTTAGACCTTTACTCTGCCCTTTCCTATCTTGTTCTAAAGGATAATTGGAAATCATTTATGTTGAAAAAGGGTGATGTGGGGGCATTACTCAGCAGTTGATCACCTCCTTGGGATATGCAAGGCCCCGGGTTCAAGCTCCAATACCCCAAAGAGTCATTTAGGGAAGCACTAAGATAAACAATAATAACTGGGGTTTAGCTCAGTTGGTACAGTGATGCTTCACACTCTGTGAGGACACAATTTCAATCCCCAGCGTCACAAAACAAGGAAAGGAACATGGCAATCCACTCCTGAAACAGCCATTGAAAACTCTGTGAAGTTTGTTATAAGTCATACCCAACTCGAAAGTTTACATGAAGTGTTTACTAAGTAAAAAGAAACCTTAGCACTTTACAGACAGAATCAGCATACTTTCGGATATAAATATGTTTCAATGAAAAGGAGACAGAGGAGAGCAACATAATAATAAAGCACTGAATATAGGCCAAAATGCATTGGAGATTTTGTGAATTTTAAGTCAATAGTCTTTACAAAAGTTTTATGAGCACAGCTCTTATCCCCATTTTGCAGGTAGCAAGAATGAGCCTCTGAGAGGTAGACTAATTGGAAGTCAGGCCTCCAGATCCTAACCAGGGACTTTTTTTCTTGTACTTTTTATTTTAAAAAACATATTTCCATGGTGGTACACTTAATATTTTATAGATATAATGTGGCTGGGGCAAGAACCATAGAAACAAGAATAGGAATGAAGAAAAGGTTTATGTGAAGGACCTAGCATTAGGTAGATCATGGAATGTGGTAGAGCAATGGAGTGATGAGATGATGTGAGATTTAAGGCTTGAGTCTGTGAAGCTTATTCATACATCAAAGGAAGGTAGGAAAAAACTGGTAGGGAGAGGCTGAGGATTTGGAGAAAAGATTTGGCTGCCACGTGTTGGGATGATGTTTAACTGGATCGGTATAGTTGATGAATTAATGTATGACAATTGAGCTCAGTCATGCATAGACATCACACTCCTCACTCAGGTAACTATGGAAATGGAAATACTGGATATTATCTCTGGAGAAGAAAGAATGCAAGAGTAAAGAACTAACATGGAGGATTGACTCTGGGAATATGCACTTGTTAAGTGATGAGATGGAATAGAGGCTCACAGGAATAGGAAATAGAGTACATGGAATAATGTTAAAGAAGTCAAAAGAGTTAAGTTTCAGGAATAGTGCCGAAGGACAAGGAGACTAAGGATGAAGTATCATTGCTTAATGAGTCTTTAATGATTTTGTAGTATGCCATAGCTTGAGGTACCAGGGGAAGAGTTTGTATAAGTTTAATTTCACATTCCTAGATAGTGGCATCTTGTAAGACTGTGGATGCTGCCATGGTTATAGTTCAAATGTGACTCAAGACAGTAAAATTAAAGAAGGACAATTAAGGTAGAAATCAGGAGGGTTTTAAAATTTTATTTTTTGTTGCATGGATCATTCTTTACTTTCTTGCTTTCCCCTACTTTTAATAATAAAGAAAAATCTTTGCTAGGCTAAAAAACAATAGGAAAGATGGAAGGTGCTATTTGAAGAAGTAGGGTATGCAAGAAGGAAACTCTTGACAGGAGGTATTGAAGAGCTTTGCTTCCCAAATCAGAATGTGAGTGAGGACCTTTGTGAGAACATGGTGAGCAGATTTCCTGGTGGTCCCCACCCTAGAGAATTCTAGTGCCTGAGTCTAGCATGGGGCCTAGGCATTTGCCTATCTAATGTGCTGTACTCATGCAGGTGCACTCTGAGCAACTCTGTTGCATATGACAAGCTTCCTTTTCTGGAGCATTCATCTGCCAGTCAATCTGGGGCTCTGCATTTTCTTGGATTTCAAGAAATATTATGTTGTTCTAATTTTCCAGCCTCATTTCTATCACTATCTTCTTTTTTGTGTCATTTTCCATTTAAACCATGAAATGTCCAGAGATTGGTTTTTTGACCATTTTCTCTACACAACATACATATATGAAGAATTTATATCAACATTTCTAGAGTAATCCACTCTCTTCTACCTATCCATGTATGTCATTCTTTCTGTCTTCACCTGGGGAATTTCTCCTTAGTAGTTTTATGCCTTCTAGCATGTCCCAAAACTACCTGCTCTTTGTCTTCCTCCCAAATCTCATTGTTTTCTATAGCCTTCCATGACTGACATGGCATCCCTAATCAATTCCCCTCATGGTTCAAGTCTTTCTCCATAGTCTGTCTTAGTTTGAGTGCTCAGCTGGACCTTATCCACAATGAGTGGCCCTGCTGTTCTCTGAAATACTGGTGGCATAGCTTTCAGCATCACAGAACCAGGCAAACCCACACAGCACAACAAGTTGATAGACAAGTAAGGGAAGTATGAAGCACCTGCCAAAACCCAGGATTGAACCAGGGACCTTTAAATCTTCAGTCTAAGACTCTCAAGACGTTGCATATGATCATGAATCAATCGTACCGAAGGAAGAAGTGGAAGTTGCCATCAAGCAATTAGTGAAACAAGGCTCCAGGAACTGATGGAATACCAGCAGAGATACTTCAACAAAAAGATGCAGCTCTGAAGATGGGCAATTATTTGTGCTAAGAGATTTGGAAAACAGCTACCTGGCCAATTGACTAGAAGAGACCCATATTTGTACCTATTCCTAAGAAATGGATACTAACCAAATACAGAAATTATCAAATGATAGCATTAATATCTCACACAAGCAAACTTTTTCTAAAGATCATTCAAAAGTGACTGTAGTAGTATATCGACAGGGAACTGCTAGAAAGTCAAGCCAGATTCAGAAGAGGGTGTGGAACCAGGGACATCATTGCTGATGTCAAAGAGAGATTAGCCAAAAGCAGAGAATATCAGAAAGATGTCTATCTTTGTTTTATTGACTATGAAAAGGCATATGTGTGTGGATCACAACTAATTATGGATAATATTGCGAAGAATGGGAATAAGAGAGCACTTAATTGTACTCAAGAGGAATCTGTTCATGGATCAGGAGGCAGTTGTTCCAATAGACCAAGGAAAAACTGCCTGGTTTAAAGTCAGGAAAGGCATGTGTCAAGGCTGTATCCTTTCACTGTACCTCTTCAAACTGTATCCTGAGGAAATAATCTGAGAAGCTGGATTTTATGAAAAAGAATGTACCATCAGGATTGGCAGATGACTCATTAACAACTTGTGTCATGCAGATGATACAACTTTACTTGCTGAAACTGTGGAAGATCTGAAACTTTTATAGATGAAGATCAAAGAACACAGCCTTTTGTATGGACTACACTTGCAACATCAATAAAACAAACATCCTTTCAACTGTATCAATAAGCAACTTCATGATAAATGGAGAAAAGATTGAGGTTGTCCAAGATTTTGCCTTTCTTGATTCTATAATCAACATTTGTGGAATCAGCAGTAAAGAAATCAAAAGATGCATTGCATTGCGAAAAGCTGTTGCAAAAGACCTCTTCAAAGTGCTGAAAAGTAAAAATGTCACATTGAAGATGAAGGTGCACTTGACTTAGGACATGGTATTTTTCAGTTATATCATGTGCTTATGAAAGCTAGATATTAAATAAGGGAGACAGGAGAAGAATTCATGCTTTTGAGTTATGGTGCTAGGGATGAACATTGAATACACCATGGGCTGACAAAAGAACTAACAAATCCATCCTAGAGAAAGTGTCACCAGAGTGCTACTTGGAGACAAGGGTGGCTAGATTGCATCTTATATATTTTGGACATATCATCAGGAGGGACCAATCCCTGGAGAAAGACATCATGTTTGGGAGAGTGATAGGTCAACAGAAGAAAGGAAGACCCTCAACTAGATGAATTGGTACAGTGTCTGCAACAATGAGTTTCAATCTACAAAAGCTTGTGTGCAAGGCCCAGTATCGGGTAGTATTTGGTTCTGTTGTACATAGAGTTGCTATGAGTCAGACCTGACTCAATAGCACCTAATAACAACAATCATAGCTCAACAAAGGACTGGATCTTGTCTTCTCTTAATACCAAATTCAAAATGTGCTTTTTGATTGAGTCTAGATTTGAATGAGACAGTGAGCTAACTTGAAAAATATTTGGAAACAATTGGGGAATTTTGACTGTGGAGTGTGGTGTGAGATAATATAAAGGAAGTATTGATTTTGCTCATGGGAGAAAGATGTGGCTATTCATTCCTGAAAACAATCCCAAAGCAATCAGCCATTGAAAACTCTATAAGGGTCACTTTGAGTTGGACCCGACTCAATGGCACCCGACAACAATTGATTTTGTTGAGTAAGATAATAACATCCAGGTTATTTAGGAAAATATGCTTATTTATTAACAATGCATATTGAATTAAGGGAAGAAGCAAGAAATGTCATAATGTCAATACTTTCTCTAACTTGAGAAAGAGATGAAATAAATGCAGCAAAATATTAAAGTGTTAAATCACAGTGATAACTGCATGAGTTTTCATTATAGTATTTTTTACTTCTCTGCACACTTGAAAACTTTCAGAATTAAGCAATAAGCACACTTGAAAACTTTCAGCATTAAGCAATAAAAAATAAAAAGTACTGTTGTTACTAGGTGTCATTGAGTCAGTTCCAAGACTAATCTACTGAAATCATGCATTTGATGTTCTACTCTTAAATTTTTGAATATTCATTAAAATAACTATACATTAAATTGTTATTTATCATTGGTTGTGAGATTATGGACTGATGTGACTTTGAATTTGTTATCCAGCCAAGAGTTAATAGTTTGTCTGTTCCCTGAGTTTGTTCTTGTCTATGGTCAGAATCTGGACAGTGTTGCCTAATGGCTATCCATTCTCTACTCCTGAGGTTGACAAAGGGCATTTACATCATGACAATAGAAAATGCTAGAACAAATCTCAGCTTTCCTTTGTGAGGGGTATTCTCTGTTGCTAGCATTCCAGCGGTGATGATTCCCTGATTCTTGGCAGCAGAACCCTGAGGGGGCTCCACTCAGACTTGCTGGCTCTAAACTTTAGGTGTCTGGGTACCAATGTCTTTGCAGGTATAGGATCAGCCTCAGGACAGATATTTGCTTTGATTGTCTCTCTGCTAGTCCTCCAGAAACTAATGACTTTTCAGGATTTAGGGGAATGTCAGGGGAGAGAGACTAGACATGCTTGAAGAAAATTTAGTAAGAAACAGCTGCCCTTTTCCAGCAGCAGGACTTCTTGCTCTATGCAAAGTCTCTGGCCACATACTCTCCAGAACAGGCCAAGAGCTCTGGTGATTCTATATCCTCCTAGATGTGGATAAATGTCAAAAATGAGTAGACAAAGAAGGCAGCTAAGCTATGAAATTGTAAAACTCATTCTCTACCACAAGGATTGATTTGAGAGAATTCCTAAAGGGAGTCACTTCTTTAGAGGAGTCACTGTCACTCAGCAACCACAGTCCCAGACGTGAGTGCAATGAAAAGAGGGGGCCTGAGAGAACATTCTTTATGCACCCTGTAAACTATATCCTGAGAGCACCGCAGAGCCTATCACCAGAAAACAAGCTTATTGCCTTGCTAAACCACATGGTATAAGAAATGTGTATCCTTACTTCAATCATTGCCTGCAGCAGTACCATCTTGGCATTGGATCTCATCAGATCTCAGCAGCTAAGCAGGGTCAGACCTGTTAGTACTTGGATGGGAGACTAAATGTAAATACCAGGTGCTATCGACTTGAGAGAAGGACTTGGCAGCCCACTCCCAAAAACAGTTAGCCATTGAAAACCCTATGAATAGCAGAGAAGCACATATATAGTGCCAGGCATGGTACAGTATTGGGTAACATTTCATTCTATTTTACCTAGGGTCACTATGTTTCTGAATCAACTCCATGACATTTAACAACAACAACAAAATCCTACAGTCAGGTGTCATTTAATATGGGGGATACATTCTGAGACTTCTTCTTAGGTAATCTCATCACTGTGTGCACATCCTAGCACATATAGGCCTAAACAGTACAGGTCAAGCAACTTGAGAAGTGTCAAGCTGTTGCTGTGTAACACCGCATAATGTTTTATAGGAAAATATATATACATATATATATGGAAGTTGTTGTTGTTACGTATTGTCAAGTCTTGACCAATTCATACCAACCCTCATAGGGTTTTCAATGGCTGATTGTTTCAGGATGCTCATGTCCTTCTCCTGTTTTTGCAATGTTGGGAATTACACCCAGGGCCTCAGAGACCGCAGAGTGGCACTCTCCCAAATAAGCTAAACCCCAGTCCCTATATGAAGTAGTACACTCTAAAATAATTATAAAAAGCATAGTATAATAAATTCACAGCCAGGTATGGTGGTACAGGCCTGTAATACCAGTACTTGAGAGGGAGGCTAAAACAGGAGGATTACGAGTTCGAGGCCAGGAAGGGCTATGCAGTGAGACTCTGTCTCAAAAAATAAATTAATTAAACAGTAAAAATAAACTAACAAATCAGTCAATAGTCATTTATTATCATTATCAAATTTGTTACATATATATATATGTAACAAATTTGATTGTTAGGTGCTATAATTTTATATGACTGGCAGAGCATCAGCCCATGTTCATGATGACCAGCACCATCATGGACACATGAGTAATGTACTATGAGTAATGTTGGGACAGTTAGGAATTTTGCAGCTCCATTATACTCTTATGAGGCTTCTGTGACACATGCAGTCCATCACTGGCAAAAATATCGTCATGTGGCACATGGCTATACTTTCAAGAGGCCGATTACCTATGGAAGCCTTTAGTAGAGTTATGAAAGAAGAAGGCATGGAGCCAGATTTTTAAACTTTTTAGCTTAAATTTCCACCCATCACCTGTGCAAAGCAAAAGGTGAACATGACTAATATTAGACTTTCTAAAGCTCTTTGCCATGCTACACTGAGCAACTTAAAGGAACATTTAGAAACTCTTAAATGATATGTCCGCAGGATAGGTAAAATTATCTGTTAGAAAACTGAAAGTGGTTCTATGTGAAATCTGCTAGGTGGTAATTCTGGCTATTCATTTCTTATCTTGAACAGAAAAGATACTTTGGTTGAAAATGGTATTGATTTTCCATAATAGAATGCTCTAGTTGTAGGTGATAAGCATATTGGCTGAATGTTGAAAAGAGATATGAGATATTGAAAAGAAGAGAGAAAATCCAAGTCAACAAACATTGAACTTCAGTGTCCATGGTTATGTCAGGATTCAGAGAGATTAACAAGTAATTGCATTATTATTACATTTCTTGGAAGAATAGACCAGCACCGATGGATTATTAAGAAGTTACTATTTAGATGAGTGGGAGACATGCTTGCATGAGATAGTATATACCAAAGATGGAGTCACAAAAATGTGCTTAGATTATAGAACCTTAGTTTCCAAACTTGACTGACTGTCAAACTTATGTGGGGAAGTTAAAAAAATACACCAGTGCCTGGATTCCACCCCTGGTGAATCTGATTTTATTGCCCTGGGATGTGGAGTGAGCATGAAGATTTGACAAAATTCTCAAGGTGAATCTAATGTACACCAAAAATGACAACAAGTGTTTTGAAGTGCGGGAGCACTTCCACCTGGAAAATATGGCTTCCTATATATAGTCCTATCCCTGCCCTTAAGGAGAGCTGTCCTTGCTTTACTATTTCCTTTTCCCTGCCTCTTAGTATTTATCCTACTTAGATATTTTTGCCCTTCTTCCCTGAAAATGAACTAATCACAACAAAAAAAAAAAAAAGGAAATAAGTTATTATTACATTTGAGCAGGAAACAACCACCACCAATTATAGATATCTTAGTTCATGTAAGTAGCTCAGTAAACAAACTCTGGCTTAAAAGCCAAAATAATGCTTTTCTGCAAGCACTGAGCAAGCCCCATCCATATGTCTGTTGTGGTCTGATGAATGAGTCAAGGTCATTCCTTTCAGAGTTTGTTAGTGTCTGATGGAAGTCACTATCAGCCACAGTTGAAAGAGGAAGGCTTTTTTTTTTTTAAATCTCACTCTCGGATTGCAGAGAATAAACTATAATCCCATGGCCAAATTCAGTTCACTGTCTATTTGGTAAATCAGGTTTACCAGGCCCATTCATTTACTTATTATCTGTTTTGCATGACAATAGCATTGACTAGTTGTATGGCCTACCATGCCAAAAGTCTTTTCTACCTGGTTATATAGTGCTGGGATTTAGCTCATTTGGTAGAGCGCTGCACTGCAGTCTCTGAGGCCCCGAGTTTGATTCCCAGCACCCCAAAAATGGGAGAAGGACCTGGCAATCCACTCCCAAGGCAATCCCGAAACAGTCAGCCATTGAAAATGCTATGAATCGGATACCTACTGGACTGCACCTAACAGCAGCAACAACAACAATTAAATTACTTACCATTATGAATTAGATCTACAAGTCTTATGGCAGGATTTCCTTTCATTTCCTTTCTTTTTTCAAAGTCAGAATACCTCAGTCTTATCCACACACTACAAAATGAAAACAGTGAAAGAGAACAACCCACAGAAAGAAATACATTATGTAAACCGGGCGCGGTGGCACATGCCTGTAATCCCAGCGGCTTGGGAGGCGGAGGCAGGAGAATCCCAAGTTCGAGACCAGAAGCAGTCTGTGTAATTTAGCAAGACCCTGTCTCAAAAAGTAAAAAAAAAAAAAAAAGGGCTGGGGGCCTGGGTTCAACCCCCAGTACGGGAAAAAAAGAAAGAAAGAAAGAAAGAAATACATTATGTTTCAATGATACTTTCAACAAACATTAAGAAGACAATCATGAAAATAATAACCTGGTTTCCAAGCAGGGATTACAAATCTGTAAGGGAATGCATAAAATTTATATTGACAGCTTCTTTAGATAAAGGAAAAATCATTGAGCATATCTTCTATTATTTCTCTATAGTGTTAAACCACTGATTTCCACCTTTGCAGTAGATATTCCTTCAGCCTATAGAGCTTTGGACCCAGGTGGTTGCATGAAACATTTGGGTCTCAGTTAAGTGTCAGGTCTTCACTGATGCCTACACTGATGAGCCAAGTTACAATAGCCCCCTGATCTACCACATCACTGTCTTTTGATTTCATCCTAAGATTTTAACTAATATTATATTTTCTTGCTTATTTCTCTGTAGTATCTTTTTCCACAAAAATATGCTCCAGAATATAATAGGGACTTTATGTTCCTTACTTGTTGCTGTATTGCCAGGATAAGTGCCTGGCATATGGTAAATCTCAACAAATATTTCTTCAACCTATAGTCTATCCTTGCCTCTCATAGGAATAACATAAGTTATTTCCAACATAGGACCCTATATTCTTGACTGACTTAGAGGCATTTATTTTTGAACAAATGTAGATAAACCAGTGTAAGATTTGTAGCAGCCTAACATTTTCAGTGACCAGATTACACAAAAATCCCTGGTTATTTTTCATCTTTCCATATGTCCATAATTTTACTATTATATCTCAGTGTCACCAACTCTGGAAACAAATAGATAAAGAAGGTCATTGGTTTTATTTTGGAAACAGAAGTAGATGCAGTTTTTTCCATTCTGTGCTAGCCACACAAATTACAGCTCAATGTGTCAGCAGAACCTGACAGCTGGTTTTAGATGGCTTAAAATCTACAAGCTCAGGAAGATATCCAATTAACGAAGATTAAGGTCCACACCTGACTAATGCACCTATTGGAAATGCAGGGCAGTGTTCGACAGTACCCAATCTTGTTTTGCAACCAGGCTGATGCTCTATGAGTTGTGGGGGCTGGAGGTTGGAATGTTTTTTAAAAAGAAGCATGTAAAACTCTCTGCTTCCCATCAAGAAGTGTAATGAGTAGGTTTCAACTCTGCTCTTCAGTCTCAAATGATTGAACCAGCACCAGGGCCAAAAAATTGGAAATGTCTTAACATGCATTAATTGCTTAATGGTTGCGTTGTCTGCCTGAAAAGGGTGGGGTAGTATTTAAGTTGCTTAATGACTTTACATTTTCCCATGGCAGAAATACCTGTGATGCTATAATTAAAGAGTTACATAAACAAAGCCTTTGGAAAGGAATGGAATGGCTTCCTTGGAAGAGAGACTTTGGTCAGCTCCAGCTTCTGTGCTCAGTCCCTTCCAGGGCAAGGAAACTGCCACCTCTAATCCTACACCTCTCTCTCTTTTTAGAACTCACCCTTGTTTTCATCCCTGTATTTCTGTGTGTTGTGCTGAGTATAAGCTATGGAGGAAAGGGGATAGGAAGAGGGGAGGTTTTAAAAAAGAAGTGACATTTTATCTTTCAGAAAAAAATTCCAAACAAGTTGAAATTGAGTAATGAGGATAAACACATTAAACTTGGAAAAGACTGGGTACCTTGAAGCCGGAAAGCTTAGTGATGAGAAACCCTGAGGGAAGAGTGGGATGGATCTTGTAAAACCAGTTGATCAAATGTTTATTACTGTATAAGGAAAAACCTTTGAACCATGTGGTTTGGTTTCCTGGGTCCTAGAAGCAATTTTCTCTAGGACCAAAGATGTTAAAATCTTACCTACTGGTATCCTACAACAATAAAAAGAAGTCTTTGTGGGTCAAAGGAAGGTAGTATTACACCTACAAAAGGAAGCACAGTAGTCCAGGTAACCTTGCAAAAACCCACAGCTTGACCTCAGTTGTTTATGGAATCATTACTCTGGGAACTTGAAGGTATTTTCTTTCTAGAGCCTCTACTGCAAGCCCTTCTTGCTTATACATATTTTCAAGGATGGTGGGAACCAATTGAAAATGTCAGCTTGTTTAACTAAAGGTTTTTTTCACAATCAATTTTCTTTTAATTTCCTAGATGTCAACTTTTTGTATGTTGTCATCTTTGCTATATTTCATGGTGAGTCATTCATTATGTTCACTAATCCAAGTTTCCCACAGAGATTCATAACTTATTCTTAAATAAAAACAACTATCAATTGCCAATGTACTTTTCTATATGCATTTTCAACTCTTCAGTTTTCAAATGCTTTAAGTTAAATCCTATGAACCTTTCATTTACTAAAGACCTTAAGCAAGCAGCCTAGATGAGCTGAAATCAGTTTTCTTTTTAATTAGATTTACTGGTAATTCTTCTAAAGCTGCAATAAGAGGAGAGGGCCTGGGGGCTTTTGCCTTAGATCCTGTGGCGGAGTGATGGTCTTTCTGGGAGTAGTCTTGATTTCCCTGAATCCAAGCCCTTTATACTAACTGAAAATCATCCCACCAAGAGACAAGTCTATTTCCCCTCCCCTTGGATCTGAGCTGCTTTGTGACTTGTGTTTGCCAGTACAATGTGAAGAATGTCCTGCTCCAAATCTAGGCTCCAAGAGACTTTGTATTGTTGCCCCTTTTTCTCTTAGAACTTTCCGCAGTCACCAGGTGAACCAGGCCACACAGGCCTTTTGAAGGGAAGGAGATGTACACAGGAGATTTCAGTAGTCTCAAGAAAGGCTAACATAGACCAGCGTAGAGTCAGCCAACCTCCAAAGACGTGAGTAGTCCAGCTAAGGTAAACAAGGCTGTCTCTAAGTCCACAGCTAACCCCACAGGTGTGAGTGCCCTCATCCCAGGCCATCAGAACTACCTGATGGCAGGCAGACTCATGAGCACTGAAAGGTACTTATTTTGAGCCCCTGGACATTACTAGACATTAATATTCAATGGACACAAATATTCAGAGAAGATATTTTCTGGAACATGTTAGCACCCATGAAAGGAAAGAAGCGAAGATATTGGTATTTTCAAGATACAGATGATACCGTACTGGAACTATGATGAGTAAAGAGAAAAGGTATAGTGGAAATCAGTGAGATTCAAGACAGTCACTCTTGAATTTGGAGATTAAAATAGAAAACTCAATAGATATGGTGCCTATATTTGGGGATCTTACAGTCTACTAGAGATGGCTATTGTTGTTTGATGCTGTCAAGTCCAGTTTGACTCATAGAGACCCTATGCACAGACAAAACACTACTAAACACGGTGTCATACCCATGACTAATATCAGTGCTTCTCTGTTAATAAGGTTTGTAATGGCTGATTGTTTTGGGGAGTGCGTTGCGAGGTCCTTCTCTCGAGCCGTCAGCACCTGATATTCCCAGATGGTCTCTCATTCATGTACTAACCAGGCTAAACCCTGTTTATCTTCTGAGATCTGACAGGATTGGCTGTGCTGGTGGTATGGCTGCAGACCCTAGAGATAACAGATATTTAAAGTTATTAGAAGCAGAATGGAATCAAGAAAGAAAAGAAGGTTGGACCTCAATCCTTGTAGCACATTAGACTTATCTAGGGAGTTGTGAAAATAGGCCAGTGTTGGATCACATCACAAAACAATTCAATCAGAATCTCTGTGGGTAGTGCCTGGACTTCAGTGTCTTTGGATGCTCCCAGATGTTCACAGTGTGCAGCCCAGGCTGCTCTCTGTTGCATCTCAAATAGCAGCCCATAAACCAGCAGCATCAGCATAACTTGAGAGCTATCAGAAAATGAGAATCTCTGGTCCAAACAAGAACTGCTGGGGAAGGACCATGGAGACAGGAATCTGAATTCTGACAAATTCTCAGTGTGATACTTGTGCAAGCTAAAGTTTGAGGAGAGACAGTCTTAAAGTTCTGGGGAAGTAAAAACTGATATCAGTCATTGATAATTTGGTGCGATCAACACACACATGCATGCACTCACACACAAATTCTCTAAGAATAAAATAAATCATTAGGACTGCTTTTCTAGACTTAAAGTTGAGCTACTAATATGATTAATATGAGTAAAGTATAAAATAGAAGCTCCTATGAGATTTGTTTTAACTTGGATCATGAACTAAATATTCTATGAGTGATTCTGTTTAAATTCCCTGGGAATATTTTTCCCCCAAATACCAGAATGTACAACTTTATTTTAGATCACAAGTCTAAATGAGCTGTATATGTGAGAACTTCCCCTCTTCTATTGTTTTTAATTCAAATAGTGATATGACATTTTAAGATTTGCCCTTGTTTCAAGACAGACTTAAAAGCTAACCCAGATTCAGTTACTTTTGAGATGTTCACTCTCCCTCAGACTAAGGAGATAATAGATTTGCATGGAACAATCCTAGTTCATGTCTATTGCTCTGGAATAATTATTAATGACATCCCCTTTGAATACTAACAGTTCCTCCACTTAGAATATAGATTATATAAACATCTTATTTAAAAGATCTATGGCAGTATCATAGTCAGGTTGCACACACACATACACACACACACACACACACACACACACACACACATATATATATATACACACACACACACACATATACATATATATACACACAGCCTGCAGCCGTAGCCCTGTGGCATCCGATCCTGTCAGATCTCGGAAGTTAAGCAGGCTCAGGCCTGGTTAGTACCTGGATGGGAGACCGCCTGGGAACACCAGAGGTTGTAGGCTTGGGAGAAGGACCTGGCAATCCCCTCCCAAAAATCAATCTGCCATTGAAAACCCTATGAACAGCAGAGAAGCACTGACAATAGTGTTTCCCCTGTTGTACAGAAGGTCACTATGAGACGGATACCAACTTGACGGCACCTAACAACAACAAATATATACACATACACACATACATACATATACATACACACATATACATATATACATATGTACACATACGTGTGTGTGTGTGTGTGTGTATATATATATATATAGTAGTTGTTGTTGTTAGGATATATTGTTATTAGATGTAAACATTTATTGAGAGATCAGGATCTTCAAAACTACTTTCCCTTCAGAATATTTTAGATGCTTCCACGTGCCATCTTTTAATTTTCCAGAAAGCATCTTCCACTAGTTTGCAGAATATATCCCTGCAGTGCTTGCACTTTCTTTAAGCAACTGCAAACTGCTCTTTTTCCATAAAAAAAGTGATGAACATGACAGTTTGTCAGGGTTGATTCTGGTAAGGAATAAATGAACATCTTTAAGTAGATTGGGATCCTTGAGACATGCAGACTCAGAAAATAATTAATCTATCTATTAATGATGATAATTTTCCAAGCTCCAAATGAGAATATATGATATGAAAATAGGAGCATAAATTGAAGCTATGAATAAAAATAATTTTCTTAGAATTAATGACATTTATTGCTCATTATGTAAGAAGTACCTGGTCAACAGAAGATTTTGACACGAGGGTTGTTCTGGAAAATCTAGGGAAAATGGTCACTAAATAAAACAAGATACCCATTTCATGAGCATTATTATGTACCTAGCACTGTCCTAGATATTTTATATATAACACCTCATTTGGTTTTCATCAGACTTCTGTAAGGCATATATGTTTATTTTCCCTAATTTGCAAAGTGAGGAAGCCGACTCTTAAAAAGATTGTATAGTTTAACTGAAATATTTCAGATTTGGGTACAAAGGCAAGGTTTTAGAACCAAGCTTATCTGTAAAACCCATGAGTTTCTCAGGATCTGTGAAGAATCTGAGATTTTATACTACTTGCAAGCTGCCAACCAGCCTGTTACAGTATCATGAGTACTGGAAGAAGACATTAAGCTCTAAGGTCAAAGATAAAGAACTTTATGATGCATGACACAGCAAGCATCATGAACATCAGCATACAATGTTCTGAGTTTTATTTGTACACTTGCTGTTCTTGTTGTTTAATTCATACTTGTATTAGTTTCTCTTGACCTCAATTCCAATGGGTAATGCCAGTGAGCTCTGATGAATGCCATTACATACAATGGTTTACATTCAAAGAAAAAGGAGTCTTACATTTAAGAAACTGAAATATTTTGTAATTAGTAGTAAAAATGCCTGCTTATTACTCTAAAAGGAGATACTACCTCTTTTTTCCAGAGCTATGAGCAACTTCCCATTTGCTTCAGAGGGAGACAAAGTCTTCATCTTCTGAGTCAGTTCTTTATACGAGCATCCTTGGAAAGAGATCCAGAATTAAGGCGGTAGTCATTGCCTTTGCTCACAAGACATACTGAAATGGGAGAAACCCATGGAGAATTTTCTCTCCACAGTGTCTTCTATTAACCTCTGAGTTGTGGTTATTTGGTTAAAAAAAAGTTCCCCAAACTTAATGACATAAAACTACGACCATTTCATTATGCTCATGGAACCTGTGCATCAGGACTTTGGGCAAAATGCAAAGATGATTGGTCTTCTCTTTTCCATGGCCTCTGGAGTCTCAGAAGGGACGATGTAGATGTCTAGGGAGGGAGCAGGTGTATAAGGCTGGAGTCTAAAAATATGTGGATCTTTTATCACTCACAGATCTGTGGCTAAACTGGGAAATTTCAAGACTGGACTCAGTTTGGTTTTTCTCTTGAAGTATCTGCACATGGCTTCTTCATTTTAAACACAGCATGCAAGATAGATCCGAGAGAGTCCTCCTATACACAGTTTCAGTTATGCACAGGCAGCTGAGATCTGAAAATATTAAATAGGAGATTTCAGGAAGAAATAATTCAAAAGTTTCAAGTTGCACACCATTCTGCATAGCATGATGAAATCTCTCTCAGCCCTGCTCTGCCATCCCATCTGGTCAGTAGATCCTTCTTTTATCCAATATATCCATGCTGTATACACTACCTAACTCTTGGTCACTTAGTAACCACCTTGCCTATCAGATCAAATGTCAAATATGCAGTGCTTATGTTTAAGTTAGGGCTGGGGTTTAGCTCAGTTGGTAGAGCACTGCACTGCAATCTCTGAGGTCCCAAGTTCAATTCTCAGGACCGCAAAAAATGGGAGAAGGATGTGGCAATCTACTTCCAAGGCAATCCTGAAACAACCTTTGAAAACCCTATGAGGGTCACTATGAGTCAGACACGACTCGATGGCACCTAACAACAACAACAACATGTTTAAGTTACCTTATTTTACTTAAGGGCCTGGAGTACAAGGGTACTGATGTTGGCAATTTGGATATGCTATAAAATGCTTCCTTTAAGTATAAAATATTTTGAGAGAGAAGGAAAACACAATCATATAGCTTTTACTACAGTGCATCAGTACAACTGTTCTATTTTATTGTTAGTTATTGTTAATCTCTTAGCATGCCTAACACATAAATTATCACAGGCATGTGTGTATAGGAAAAAGTATAGTTATAAAAGATGGTGGCACATACCTGTAATCTCAGCCCTGGAAATGTTGAGACAGGAGGCTGGAGAGTTTGAGCTAGCCTGGGCTACACAGTGAGACATTATCTCAAAACAAACAATCACCACCACCACCATAACAAAAATAGTATAAATAGGGTTCAAACTATCCTGGTTTTGGAATTCCACTGGGGATCTTGGAAAGTGTCCCTCATGGGTAAGATGGGACAACTCTGTTCTACAGAGAATCCAGAGACAGGGTGTTCCAATAAAGTCAGAAGGAAGCTGCAGAGATTTTTAGATGCCACATAAGCATTCGCTCCCACTACCTGCTTGGTTGATGCTGCAAGCAAGCCACCCAGATTCAGAAGGAGGGGCCGTGAATCTCTCCTCTTGTGGAAGGAGCATCAAAACAGTGGGGGCAATGATGACCACTTACCTGGACACCACTATCATGAGTGGTGGTTCTCCTTCCTCCTTTGCTTGGCACTGTCCTTCCTCTGTTCTTTTCGTAGGTGCCCAATGCTCTTATGGTACTCCTTATGTATATAAATTCTCTGTAAAATTTTCCTCATAATCTAGTTTCCATGCATCCTCCTGGCCCCTCCCCATGTCTTCTGACAGAAATTCTGTCCTCTCTTCTTGGATTATACCTCCTAATATTTAGTGTGGATGACTTTAATAAAATAATTACCTAAAATGTGAATAGGGCTGGGATTTAGCTCAGTTGGTAGAGCGCTGCGCTGCAGTCTATGAGGTCCTGAGTTCAATTCCCAGCACCACAAAAATGGGACAAGGGTCTGGCAATCCACTCCCAAGGCAATCCCGAAACAGTCAGCCATTGAAAACCCTATGGGGGTCACTATGAGTCGGATACCGACTCGATGGCACCTAACAACAACAACAAAATGTGAATAACAGACCGATTTAATACTTCCAAAAGGCTCTCCACATATTACCACAGGAAATGTGCTCATCCAAATAAGCCATAATTAATAGAAAGTGTGGAAATCATTCTTAATCTCAGATGCCCTCTTTGTACATTTTCCTGTTTTCCATGTACTTCTCATCTCCTCCTATGACACCAAAGGAAGAGCAAAGGGCACTCTGTCAGTTTTTATTACTAGCATTTTGTTGTTGTTAGGTGCTGTCGAGTTGGTATCCGACTCCTATCGACCCTACATAAAACAGGGGAAACACTATTGTCAGTGTTCCTCTGCTGTTCAGAGGGTTTTCAATGGTGGATTGATTTTTGAGAGTGGGTTGCCAGGTCCATCTCCCAAGCCTATAGCACCTGGTTCCCAGGCGGTCTCCCATCCAAGTACTAACCAGACCCAACCCTGCTTACCTTCCGAGATCTGATGCCACAGGGCTACTGCTGCAGGCACTAGCATTTTATTTGTACATATTTATGGAGTACAGAGTGAAAGTTCAGTTCATATGTTGTTGTTGTTAGGTGCCCTGAGTCGAGTCCGATGCATAGCGACCCTATGTACAGCAGATCGAAACACTTTCCGATTCTGTGCCAGGCACACGATCTTATTTATGTTTACAGTTCATATATACAGTGTAATTATTCACTCATGGCTGTTGAAAATTTCATTTCCTTGAACATTATATAAAAACTTCTTAATTAACTTGTAATGGTAGTTGTAGATATTTATGAGGTATAGTCTGATTTTTTGAAGTTGCATACAGTATAGTGTGATTCATTATGGGATTTTCATAAAGTAACATCCTGCATTTCACTCTTGTTCTCTCCCTCTTTACCCCTCTATGCGATTTCCCTTCCCACCTTTCCCATAACCTTCTCTTCCCAGTAGTGCCCTCCCTTCTTCTGATGAGTCCTCTAGTTCCAATTTTAGATATATGCAATTATGTGTGTGTGTGTGTGTGTGTATGTGTGTGTGTGTGTGTGTATTCTTTAAGGTAGATCTAGCTCCCACATATGGATCACTCTATAATTCTAATTCAGACAGATGCTACCCCTCAGCCTTGTCTCTTGGCACTCCATTAAAGATTCATTTTCACCCTTGTCCAGTTGTTATAAGTAAATTAGCATACTAAAAGGATGTTTACTCAATTTCTTCATTCTTAAAAGAGTTTTCGTAAAATTGACATTACCAGTTTATGAAATTTTTGGTAGAATTTGTCCTTTAGTATTTGGTAAAATATAATTTTCTGTCAGCCTGCTGCTGTTGCACTGTGGCTGTCCGATCCTGTCAGATCTCAGAAGCCAAACAAGGTCAGGCCTGGTTAGTACTTGGTTGGGAGATCACCTGGGAATACCAGATACTGTAGGCTTAGAAGAAAGACCTGGTAACCCACTACCAAAAATCAATCTGCCATTGAAAACCCTATGAATAGCAGAGAAGCACTGACAATAGTGTTTCACCTGTTGTCCATAGGGTGGCTGTGAGTCAGACACCAACTTGATGACACCTAGCAATAACAAGTTTCTGTCATTTACTTTTTTGTTTGTATAAACAGACCTTATTTTTGAAAGAAAAGCTATGGATTTGCAAAAACCTTCAAAAGATAACATAGAATTTCCATAAACCTTGCAGATTCCCTCATTATTAACATCTTACATTAATGTGATACATGTTTGTACAACTAATGAATGTATATTGATACATTGTTAATGTAAAATGGCAGTTTATTCAGATTTCCTAAGATTTGACCTAATGTCCTCTTTCTGTTCCAGGCTTCCAATCAAAATACTATATTACATCTAGTTGTCATATCTCTTTTGTCTGTGAAAATTTCTCAGACCTTCTTTGTGACCGTCAAAGTTTTGAGGAGTGCAACTTAGGTATTTTTAGAATGGCTCTTCAAGGACTTTGTGTGACTTTTTAACAATTACAATTAGTAGACTGAGGTTATGAGTTTTGGGTTGTTGTTGTTGTTAGGTGCCGTTGAGCCGGTATCCGACTCATAGCAACCCTCATAGGGTTTTCAATGGCTGACTGTTTCGGGATTGCCTTGGGAGTGGATTGCCAGGCCCTTCTCCCATGTTTGCGGTGCTGGAAATTGAACTTGGGACCTCAGAGACTGCAGTGCAGTGCTCTGCCAACTGAGCTAACTCCCAGCCCAAGTAGGAATGCCTTAAAAAGACAGTGTCATATCATATTGAGGATACATGGCCTCAAAATGCTTTATTCACTATTAATGGTGACCTTGATAACTTGGCTGGAATAACGTTTGGCAGCTACTTTCTTTTCTTGTTTTCAAAGTAGAAGGGTCCCTTGTCTTCTCATTATAGAAAGGGTGGACTTTGAATAGACAGTGTGGAGGTCATGTGGGAGTTTGTTAGAAATGCAGAATCTCAAGCTCCATCCCACACAAATGAATCAGAATTTGAAAGTTTCTCAGATCCTACTTTATTCATATCCTCATTAACATTTGAAAGAACTACTCTAAGATACTTCAAGGAAGATTCCAACAAATGTTTTCTGCAAAGGAACCAATGACAGGTATTTTCAGCTTTGTGTGCTCTATGATCTCTACCACAACAACTCAACTCTGCCCCTGTAGCAGAAAACAGCCACAGACAATACATAAAAAGTAAGGGTGACATATTTCTCAAAATTTCTGTGCAGACACTGGTATTTGAATTTGAAATTTGAAAGGAAAATGAATATTTGAAATGCATCATGACATATTGTTGTTGTTGTTGTTGTTAGGTGTCATCGAGTCGAGTCCAACTCATAGTGACCCTATGTACAGCAGATCGAAACACTTGCCAATTCTGTGCCAGGCTTCTTTTAAACATTTAAGAGACAAAGGACACTTCTAACAAAAGTTAAAAAGCATTTATTTCAGACATAAGAAAATTTATTCTTAGTTTTTGGGATCTACAAACATGTGTACCCAGTTGGATTTTGTCCATGGGCTTAATTAGGCCTAAGTTAACATATGGATATTATTCAGAAATATAAATTGAACATGTATCAGATATCTTTTCCAATCCATTAGTGATGGAACTGAAAATGATATTAAATTTACTTCTACAATATTCCAAATATAGTCATATTTATAAATTAGTAATATTGAGATGAAACTCAAATGGACATAAATCTGGCTCTGTCAAAGGAATATTTGCCCTTCTATCCTACTCCAGGCAGAATTTGTTTGCAAGTTCATAGTCAGGAATAATTAGCATTGCCATCTGTTCTCTATACCAACTGTGATACGGGCTGAAATGTACAAGGGCCCAGTCAAATACACAGAACATATCTTAAGCGATCAGATAATTCCAAGAGGCTCCAGCATTTTACTGACATTATAGTCAGTACAATGATGCCCCCGATCTTTTCCTTTGAAGATAATTTCCAAGACTCCTAGTGGACCTGAAAAGCATGGACAGTACTGAACTCCCTATATGCCAGGTTTTTCCTATACATACATGCTCTTGATAAAGTTTAAGTTACAAATAAGTCACTGTAAGAGATTAACAACAATTATAAGAAAATAGAACTATTATAATAATATACCATAACAAAAACTACATGAATGTGGTCATTGTCTCTCAAAATATTGTATTTTTACCTTTTCACTTCAGGGAAACACATTACAAGTTTTTTTTTTGTTTGTTTTTTTTGGCATACCTGAATCACCAGCATCACTATTCTTCAACTTTGGGACCACTATTAAGTAAAATTGGGCTGGGATTTAGCTCAGTTGGTAGAGTGCTGTGCTGCAGTCTCTGAGGACCTGAGTTCAATTCCCAGCACTGCAAAAATGGGAGAAGGGCTTGGCAATCCACTCCCAAGGCAATCCCAAAACAGCCATTGAAAACCCTATGAGGGTTGCTATGAGTCAGACACAATTCGACAGCACCTAACAACAACAACAATTAAGTAGAATTAGAACAAGTGTAAAAGAGCCAAGGTATGACCCGAGTATATCCCGAGTTTAGAGACCACTTGAAGAACAGGTTTGATGGGTTAGACACTAAATAATGAAAGACCAGATGAGTTATAACATGACAGTGAAGACATCATTCATGAAGAAAGCAAAAGATTATTAAAATGACAGAAAAAAAAGAAAAAAACCAAATTACATGTCAAAAGAAACTATGAAACTTGATCTAGAACATCAAGCAGCTAAAGTAAATGGAAGACATGATGAAGTTAAAGAACTAAATAGAAGATTTTAAAGGGCAGCTCGATAAAACAAAATTAAATATTATAATAACATGGGCAAAGAGCTGGAGATAGAAAACCAAAAGGGAAGAACACATTGTTTTTCTCAGGTTTAAGTAATTGAAGAAAAAATTCAAACCTCAAGTGGCAATGGTGAAGGATTCTACAGAGAAAACATTAAATGACACAGGAAACATAAAAGAAGATGGAAGAAATATACAGTCATTATACCAAAAAGAATTGGTAGATAACCAATAATTTTAAGAGGTTGCATATGATCAAGAATCAATGGTACAGAAGAAAGAAGTGGAAGCTACATTGAAGGAATTGGCAAAACACAAGGCTACAGTAATTGATGGAATACCAATAGAGATGTTTCAACAAACAGATCTAGGATTGGAGGTGCTCATTTGTCTATGGCAAGAGATTTGGAAAACAGCTACCTGGCCAACTGACTGAAAGAGATCCATATCCGTGCCTATTCCCCCCAAAAAAGTATTGAACAGAATATGAAATTTATCCAACAATATCATTAATATATCACACAAGTAATATTTTGTAAAGATCATTCAAAAGTGGCTGCAGCAGGATATTAACAGGGAACAGCTATCCTACCCCAGTGTCCAATCTTGTCAGATCTCAGAAACTAAGCAGGGTTTGGCCTGGTTAGCTCTTGGATGGGAGACCATCTTGGAATACCAGATAGTATAGGCTTCGGAGGAAAGACTTTGCAGCCCACTCCTGAAGCAATCAGCCATTGACAATGCTATGAGTAGCAAAGAAGTACTGACAATGTTGTTGGGCATAGCACAGTGTCCGGTAGTGTTTCATTCTGTTGTACCTAGGGTCACTATGAGTCAGACACCACTTAATGGCATCTAACAACAACAACAATAGATAAACAGATGAAGCAAGTAAAGAAAAGTCAAGTTCAAAGCTGGGTAGTTACTTGAGTAAGTCCCTTACCCTCTCTCTCTCTCTCTCTCTCTCTCTCTTTCTTTTTTTTTTTTTTTTTGCGGTACTAGGGGTTGAATCCAGGGCCTCACGCTTGCATGCTCTGCAAGTGCTGAACAACTGAGCTGCACCTCCACCCCATTTTTTTACTTTTTGAGACAGGGTCTCCCTAAGTAACGCAGACTGCCTCTGGTCTTGAACTTGCAATCCTCCCGCCTCCGCCTCCCAAGCCGCTGGGATTACAGGCGTGTGCCACCACACCCGGCCACCCTTACCCTCTCATACTCAGCTTCCTCCTTTGTTAAATGCATAGCTTGACTGACAGTAGCGTTCGGCAATTAAGAAAATATAGAGTCTCAGGGTGTTTGTAGGCAGGGGCCTCGTATACACTAGAGACTTGTGTGAGGGCCCAGGAAACTGAAGGTTAGTCTTTGGTTTAGTTAGTGCCATGCTCTGCTTGTTTCTACCTTCCATGATCTGGCTCTAGATCAGATTTCACTTAGAATAAGTGTTCACTCATTTTAAAGTCTTTTAACACAGAGATAATCTTTATCCAGAAAAGTTTTTTCCCTTAGTCTTAGATATTTTATTTTATTTATTTATTCAGGTTATTCTCTTCTTTCTTTTTTTAATCTTATTTTATTTTAGTTTAGTTTAGTTTAGCTTAATTTTTTCCTTTTATGCAAGCCACTGTGCTAGGCAAGTTGTTTAATGCAAAGCAAAAAAAAACATCATTCCTTTTGTTTTAGAACTTGTCTTCTCCTTGGGGACATGAACACAAATCAAATGATCCCAAATAAATGCTTGATTTCAACTGTCATATGTGCTGGTGATTCTTGATGTTATTATAACTTGGATAATTTTCCTAATAATGTAGGAGGGAAAAGTCCTTCCTGAGAAGGTGTTGATAAGTTTGAAACTAGGAGTAAGAGTAGCAGTAACTAGATGATTAGAAGGAGGAATGACGTTTCATGCAAAGTTGTTGCATATGCAGCATCCTGTGGCAGAGGAGAGCACAGATGTGTGAAGGATGGAGTGAAAGTCAATGTGGCTGAAAGAAGGAAAATGTAGAGTAGACCAGAGATGATGCTGGAGAGGTGAATGGCTAAGATTACAGAAGTCTTTGCTGGTCATATTAGTGCGTTTATCTTTATCCTAAGAGACTTGTGTTTCCAAAGGTCTATTGCCAGAAAGGGAAAGGTGGTGAGGAAGAGGCAAGAGAGGATTGATTCAAGTAGACTGATTGGGAAGATTGAAAAGAAGAAATATGATTACATCATATTTTTGTGGGTAGTGATAAAGAATATGAAAAAAATCAGTATGTTCACAGATGTGAATATGTAAAAAAGTGGGCTTAGGGATGTGGGAGATGATGGAGAGGAGATGGTGATTTCAAAGGTAAGTCTAAATTTCTGGGTTGCAAAAGTGGGATAGGAGCTCTGCCGTTAATGGAAACAAGATATTGGAAGAGACCCGGATTGAAGAAGATCTTGATATATTTATGGTCCTGCATTTTAAGTACTTTTCTCATGCTTAATTTTAAGTAGTCAATTAGGTCCTTGGGACTAAAGCTTGAAAGAGACATCATTTGTGACCTCTGTGCTATAACACCTCATTTTACAGCAATAATGAAATATTACTCACAGACCAACCTAAGAATAGATAATTTGTTGTTAGGTGCCATCGAGTCAAGTCTGACTCATAGTGACCCTCATAAGGTTTTCAATGGCTGACTGTTTCAGGATTGCCTTGGGAGTGGGTTGCCACGTCCTTCTCCCATTTGTAGTGCTGGGAATCGAACTCAGGACCTCAGAGACTGCAGAACATGGCTCTACCAACTGAGCTAAATCCCAGCCCCAAGAATAGATAACATATAGTATAATATATAGTAAAAGAAAGAATAGATGCAATAGAATTCATACTAATATACTATTTTAGCATGCAAATGCCAGTAAGCTTTCTGTTATTGGGATTTGGCCTATTCAATTAAATCTTGTCAGCAGTTGAATGGATGCTAAATTGTCCATATGATGTAATTCTGGACCTTATAATGTTGACAGGAAGCTTTTAGAAGCAATAAATTGACCTCAAATGACTGTAAGTACAGAATTTTAGCAACAGTTACAAAATAATGGGGCAAGATTTCTTTTCACAAGACTTTTTCAGACCCCATCTCCTAAGGCATTGGTTCTCAACTTTTGATGACCTTTTCCCATGGAAGCTTCTAAGCATCTCAGCAGCTAGGCCAATTAAATCAGAATAGTTAGTGGGTGGAGAGAAGCATTGATATTTTCTCAAGCTCCCCTACATAGTTCTTACATGCAGTCAAGATTGAAAACCACTAGTTTGAGGTGAGACTCTGTGTGAAGTCATGCCTGGTTATTGAGCCACCCAGCGAGATACTTAGAACTCACAGGCTTTGGATGTTTCTTCTTCTTTTTTCCCTATTGAGGCCTAGTGACAAGGAAGAACAGCCAAACAGCTCCTTTGTTCTTGCTGCCTTAGGCTGTCACCAGTGTCTCATAGACATAGTCTGAGGGCCTTATTACTGCCCCAGGCTCCAGCCTGGACTTGGGGAAGCTCCACACTTCCTAGATTTCTCACCTGAAGACTGTGAGTAAATAAGTCAAGGGTGAAAACCTGAAACCTGTGTTAGGAATAGCTAATATCTGTGATTCTTAAAACAAGAAAGGCATGCAGGTTTGGACAACAATGCCCTAACTATCCCTGCTGAAATTGTGGTAATTGGACAAGGAGTATCAGTATCACCTGGGGGCTTATAAGAAAAGCAGAATGATTCAGGATGCATTTTTAACAAGATCCCTGGGTGATGCGTAAGCCTATTAAAGTTTAAGACACACACTGCCCCAAAACAGTGTTTCCCAAAGAGATACTCCAGATCACCTATATCATAATAAGTTGGAGGGGTAATTATCAGTGGTCTTCTCCAAATCTTATTGAGACAGGATGATAGGCAGGAAGAATGAAAAAGAACCAAGGGCCTCTGAAGCCATCTGCTTCCCAGGCAGCATTTGGGACATGCTAATATCAGTATGTCAAAACTAAGATTGTGTTGATAGCATCGTGTGCTACATATGGCATAGTTGGTAACACTCTTTGATGTAGAGAGCAGGTGCTTCTCTTCCAGACAAGGTCAGGGACCTCCTTTGATGCAGAACCCATCCTGTATTAAACAGGAAATCCTGCTTTACAACCTAAAGACAACCATACTAAGCCAAAAGGTGTAAAGAAAAATAACACACCTAAGGATATGATAAGGACATGGGAGGAATAATTGTCCCCTTAATGAGATACATACTTTTGTGCCCCCAAAGCCCCACCCACTCTGGGTAGTTGCTCACAGCATTCACTAC